>QODF01000192.1:4117-15485 GCA_024372805.1 Oostethus manadensis
TTGTGAGGAAGGTGCCAACCCTCCCTCACTGATCAGGTGTACACTTCCATTTTCATTCCTGTTTTGTATATTTCATATTTAGTATTTAATGTTTAATTCTATAGATTTGCATGTATTTCATAATTATGCTCTGTGTTAACTGCTAAAGATTGGATCCTTATTTAGCTAGTTTTCACACAGAAATAATTGGTTTCCTGGTTTCTCATCAATTTCTCTTTGCGTTGAGGTGATTGGCTGGGGCACTGACATGGAGGCGTGCCCATGTGAGTGCAGGGCAGGTGCAGAACATTGCACCTGATGAGACTGTTCCAAGTGGCACACGAGGGAGGGGCAAATTTAGTTGGCAAGCATTTGTGGAATGTAAATATGGTGTTTTAATGGGTAGCAAACATAGGAAATTAGAAGAATTGTAATTGTAAATATGTGTGTTGGTATAGGTAAATGTATTTTTTGTAATTGAATAATAATGAATTGTGTGCACCGTCTCCACCCCTGGATTTGGGTCATTGGTGCTGGCTCCACTATTAGAGGGGGAATTATGAGAAGGTTAAGAGAGAGGCAGGCGGGATGTGGAGGTGAAACTCTGTCACGCTGTTCTGTGAATAAAACGCAAATCGCGCCACTTCAAGATTCTGCTGTGTTTGTTCAGCTCCTCAGACATGCTGGTCATCCTGGGCTGGTAAGAGGCCTTTTGAACAACTAAAATCTTACAAATATTATGACTTTATTTTTCATAATATTTGTACTTTATCCCCATAAAATGATTGTTGGTTTTTTTCCATTGTTGCTCCCCTATTTTTAGGTACTTGTAATGTATTTCTGAAGTATAAATCAAGAAATGACACGAGAAGAAAGTGTATCGCATGTAGTTTTATTTAAAAACTGATACGCCAGCATTCCCCTCCAGTTTTTCACATTCCCCTCCAGTTTTTCAAGCCGCTTCAATTGATTTGACAAGGAACTCTTGTGGGATGAAAGACGTAACTTTGCATATTCGCCCTTCAAGTTCTTCCAAAGTCGCTGGTTTGGTAGAATAAACTTGCACATGCATTATGGAACTTCCTCAAAAAAATGAGAAAAATATTAAAATGAATGAATGACTGATTTACCATTTTAAGTATTTTTAAATAATAGGGCGTTACCGTCTGTGTATGTATTGAAATTGGATGCATGACATGATTGGGCAAGGCTGTTCTTTCAGTTCAGAGCTCACCAAACATCACACCTCAGGTTTCGGCGAACTCAGGATGTGGACACAAACCTTGGGGAATCAACTGCACCTGCAGCATTCCTGTACTATAATTGTGGGTGTGTGTACGCAAGGAGCTTTTGAATCACTTTTAATTTGGTATCTTTTGTTTTTGTTTGGATCCACAGTCTTGCCTTGGCAGGTTTCACGCGACATGAACATGACAGAGAAGGCTGTTCAAAGGCGAGGAAGGAGAAACTTGGCTGACCACGACTTTGTCCCACCGTCGCATAAAATGTCCTCGTCTCAATTTTCCTCTCTCAGACTCCTGGTGGCAGAGAGGAAGAACACAAGTGAACACTTTTACTTACTACTCTACTTTTACTACTTCTATACCACGTGTCCTCATGGTGGTCACATGGGTGCATTGGACATCTCCTGACTGTGTGGTAATCACTAGGCCTCCGTGCGACCTGAAACAGTTGCAGCTAAATCTAAAAAAACAAAAAACAAACCAAAAACATATGTTGTCTTTGAATACTGTATATTAAATAATATTAGAAATATAAAAAATACAAATATAATTAATAACTCACTGTAAACCTCCGTGAATCACCACCTTATCGTGGTGGAGGGGTTTGAGTGCACGAGTGATTCTAGGAGCTATGTTGTCGGGGGCTTGATGCTCCTCGTAATGTCTCCCAAGGCAAACAGGTTCTAGGTGATGGGCCAGACTGAGTGATTCAGAAGACCCTAATGATAAAGGAAATCAAGAGGAGTGACCGCACCTCGCCCAGACGTGAGACACCGGGGTCTCACCCTGGAGCCAGGCCTGGGGAAGGGGCTCGCAGGCGAGCGCCTGGTGGCCAGACCTTCACCCGTGGGGCCTGGCCGTGCCCAGCCCGAAGAAGGAACACGGGACCTCCCTCCCGCAGACCCATCACCTGCAGGGGCAAGCAGGTCCGGTGCAATGTAATTTGGGCGGTGGTCAGGGGCGGGTGTCCGGGCAACCTGGTCTTCGGCGGACAAATCTGGTTCTTGGGACATGGAAAGTCACTTCTCTGGTGGGGAAGGAGCCCGAGCTTGTGCAAGAGGCGAAGACGTTCCAACTAGATATAGTCGGACTCACCTCAACCCGCAGTTTGGGCTCTGTAACCAAGTTCCTTGAGAGGGGCTGGACCTTGTTCTTCTCTGGAGTTGCTGCAGGGGAGAGGCGGCGAGCTGGGGTGGGCTTATTAACACCCCCCGGCTTGGTGCCTCTGTGCTGGAGTCATCCTCGGTGAATGAGAGGGTTATTTTCCTACGCCTTCGGGCTAGGAATAGGGTCCTGACTAGTTTGTGCGTACGCGCCGAACAGCAGTTCAGAATACCCAGCCTTCTTGGAGTCTATCAGGAGAGCAACCCAGCTGATGACTCCATAGTTCTACTGGGAGACTTCAACGTCCATGTGGGCAATGACAGTGTGACTTGGAGGGGCGTGGTTGGGAGGAACGGCCTCCCTGATCTGAACCCGTGTGGTGTGTTGTTGCTGGACTTCTGTGTGAACCACAGTTTGTCCATAACAAACACCATGTTCGAACATAAGGATGTCCATAAGTGCACTTGGCACAAGGACACTCTTGGTCGCAGGTCTATAATCAACTTTGGGGTCATATCGTCAGACCTGCATCCGCATGAGAGAGGGGCTGAGCTGTCAACTGACCACCACCTGGTGATGAGTTGGATTAGATGGCGGGGAAGGATGGAAGGTATGTGGGAGTTTGCCTAACTGGTCTACATGTGCTTTGTGGACTTGGAAAAGGCATTCGACCGTGTCCCTCGTGGAGTCCTGTGGGGGGTGCTCCGAGTACGGGATTGGTGGTCCACTACTACGTGCCATTCGGTCCTTGTACAATTGAAGCAGGAGCCTGGTCCGCATTGCCAGCAGTAAGTTGAGCTTGTTTCCGGTGAACGTTGGCCTCCGCCAAGGCTGCCCTTTGTCACTGATTCTGTTCATAATCTTCATGGACAGAATTTCTAGGCGCAGTCAAGGCTTTGAGGAACTAAAGCTTGGTGACCTCAGGATCTCATCTCTATTTGCAGACGATGTGGTCCTTATGGCCTCATCAGGCTGCGACCTTCAGCGTTTACTGGCGCAGTTTGCAGCTGAGTGTGAAGCTTCTGGGATGAGACTCAGCACCTCCAAATCGAAGGCCATGGTTCTCAGTCGGACACGTTTCTCGGGTTCTTGTTCACGAGTGAGGGAAGGTTGGAGCGTGAGGTCGACAGACGGCTCGGTGCAGCATCGCTGTACCGGACCATTGTGGTTAAGAGAGCTGAGCCGGAAGGCAAAGCTCTCTGTTTACCGATCAATCTACATTCCCACCCTGACCTATGGTCATGAGTTATGGGTCATGACCGAAAGAACGATATCGCGAATACAAGCGGCGGAAATGAGTTTCCTTCGTAGGGTGGCTGGACTCACCCTAAGAGAGAGGGTGAGGAGCTTGGCCATCTGGGAGGAGCTCAGAGTACAGCCGCTGCTCCTTCACATCGAGAGGAGCCAGTTGAGGTGGCTCGGCCATCTAGTCCGGATGCCTCCCTCCCGGGCGCCTCCCTGGTGAGGTGTTTCGGGCATGCCCACCCGGGAGAAGGCCCCGGGGAAGACCTAAGACACGCTGAAGGGACTATGTCTCACAGCTGGCCTGGGAACACCTAGGTGGGTGTCCTCCCGGTGGAGCTGGAAGAGGTCGCCGGAGACTGGGAAGTCTGGACTTCCTTACTGAGACTGCTGCCCCCACGACCCGGACCTGGATAAGTGGAAGAAAATGGAATGGAGACATTATAAACCTTGCAATCTACACAATGTTCCCAGTCTCACTTGTCAGCTCCTGTGATGAGATGGTGAGACTTCAAAGTATAACAACTGATACGGTCCAAGCAGTCCAAGCAGAAGCTGTAGATCAAACTTACTTAAAATGTATCAAATCAGTGCATAAGACTTTAAAACATGTATTAGCGTTCACTTCAAAAAATCACTACTTCCTGACTCTGTGCCCTAAGCATCATGGGAACTGTAGTTATTTTCACCAAACATTTTGCCAGATATTTCGAAGTGTGTGGAAAAAGGTAGCGGCTTAAAGACTGAAATTTACAGTAGGTGTATAACAGTTATCCCTCATTTATCACAGTTCGCTGTGGCGACCCCTGTTGGGATAAGCAGGGATAAGCTGAAAGGAAAAGATTTGACCGTGATAAGAGAGTTTTCACAAAGTATAGGATTCCTTTTTAGAAATGGAATATTTTTGTGGTTAGAACATAGAAAACCAATTTAGAACCTTCTAAATACATGTTTCACCATTATTAGATCCCTCTTGGCATGGAATAACACCCCTATGGTGACCTTTAGACTCCTATTGCACATTATAGAAGATATAATAACAAAGTAAGTCATTCAATCCATTTTCTATACCGCTTATCCTCATTAGGGTCACGGGGATGCTGGAGCCTATCCCAGCAGACTTTGGGCGAGAGGCGGGGTACACCCTGGACTGGTCGCCAGTCAATCGCAGGGCACATATAGACAAACAAACATTCACACTCACTTTCATACCTATAGACAATTTAGAGTTGCCGATTAACCTAACATGCATGTTTTTGGAATGTGGGAGGAAACCGGAGTACCCGGAGAAAACCCAAGACATATTTTGACATTACATAAACTCGCATGGGAGCATTTCCTTTGGTGGAAATTGTTCATCTATGTAACATGACACCTAGTGACCAGTGTAGAATACTTCATATTAATATTATAAATATTTGTATTTTAGTTCATTTAGACATTTTTATGCTTGAAAATCCTTCAATTAAACAAAAATATGTTTTTTTACTAATAGGGCAAGTCAACCACAAAACAGTGATAATTTATTAATGAAGTTATTAGTCACGAAATTTGAACCGCAAAGTAGCAAGACTCTTTCTTAAAATAACCTTGGAAGTTCCACTATAGTTCATTGCTTCATTTATAATGTGTTTTCTTTTTTAACTTGTTTTAATGTTTCGTGCTGTCAATCATTTTTAACTTTCCTTCTTTTGCAGTTCGTTTGGGACTCAAGGTTTTCGTGACTGCTCCAAGAGACAGTCTGGACCCAGAGAGCCTGCTGCACTTAAACCAGGAGGTGAGTATATCGTAATCTGTGAAGTCCAAACACAACACAGACTTTGGAAACAAACACAGCTCACTAAACTAATCAAGCTAGTCCAAAGGTCAAAGGTGAAAACTCTTTTTTTCTAGTTTTTGGTCTTACTTTCAGTTCATCATGTTGAAACCCCTACTCTGAGCTTTTATGTGTAGTTTTACTTTGTAGTATTTCAGAGCTTCTTAATGAGGGAAAAGGCATGTGTGGATTAATGGATTAGGCTCTCAGGAAGTCAGCAGGAATGTCTAGTGCGGCGTCGGCGTCTCTTCTGAAGCTGGTGTTTTGCTGCTGCATCTGTTTGTGTCTTTTCTTTTGCTGGTGAAGGCTGGCCTGTACAACATTGGAGGGGAGGCAGGACTCGTCTCCATGCGGATACTTCAAGTGAAGAGAGTGACGTCTGCACCCTTATCAACCCTTTAATCCATCTGCTGAAACACTGCTGTGATAACTACCCTGCCCGAACACCTCACAGCAGTGGAGTCAAATGACGGAATACGTATGAAACTACACTAATTAAATACAAACTTCTCATAGACAGAAAGCGTGGAAAAAAATGAACTTTTTAATTAAACTGTTTCAGTGCGCTGTGTGTCCAGTACTTTTTCCAGTTTGCTATTGTTACCTTTGTATCCCTTTGTGGTTTGCCTGGTTTTAAAGAATGCTGCATAAAATGTATCACCCAATTGTGTGTGTCAACTTGTTTGTCAAATTTACTCCAACTCATTGTCACCAATTTGACACTTATTTTTAGAATGTACGGTCAATAGACCTTTTTTTACGTAGTACTAAACAGTGGAACATTGGTTTGCATCCTTAATTCCTTCCAGAAAGGCCGACTCTAAACAAAACCTGTTCTAACGCAATTATTTTTTTCCATAGGAAATCATGTAAATCCATCTAAGAACCCAAGGAGCCAAAAATGTTAAGACAAAACACATTTTTGTAGTTTTACAATTATACTTTCAACATATGAATGGTGAATGAAATGGATAAACATTTAAGGTTACTTTTACCTTAATTGAAGACGTGATTGTTGACAAAGACAAACTGTGGCAGCGAGAACAACACGGACACCACCTTCCTGTTTTGCTATTATTTATTTTTGAGTAGTGCTTCTCACCTCGAGTATCTGCTTTTCTTTTGTTCACAGCTGCAAAATAGAGCCAAAAAGTTGCATTTTGATAAAGACAATGACAAACACTATTGAATTCAAGAAATAATAAAAAGTTGGTGTCTGTCGTGATCTCGCTGCCACATATCTTGTTTATTTTATCCCTTTTTTGTCATATACATGCATTTAAAATTCCTTTGTGTGTAAAACTATATAAAAAGACCCTTTGAGACTTGTGGTGTAACTGTGCTAGTTGAACTACATAGTCAACCACTAATGACACCATAGACGTGTCCTGTTTCCATGTACTAGCAAGCTGCTGACAGGGATGTTTTGTGGTAAATATACACTAAGAATTGAAAAAGGTGCACAAAACAAGACACAATTGTGTCGTAAAAGTCCGACATTAACCGAAAAGCATGCTAACCAAGCAAACACTGACAAAGGTTTCATTGCACCTCTTTTCTGAATATAAAATAAGCACAATTCTAAATGACTATTGGGAAAAAAGCACTGTTTACAACCAGAAGGAGTGACAATAAGGACGACCAGTCACACTTCAGCAAGAAATGGGAAGGGAGCCTTATGCACGCACATCATGCACCAGCACTTTTTTTCATAAAAGTGTTTTGTTCACGGCATGGGTTGTTAGCTTTATGTCCAGCTCTCAACCTGGAGAAGTGGATTGCACTTTGCCAGCCCTCTACCCTGGGACCTGTCCTAGTTGTGTGTACCACCTGAAGACTCTTGTTGGGGTCACTGAGGCACGTATACCACCAAACCACGATAAGGTGGCAATTCTTCAGGGTGGAACTGAAAAAATACACAAAGCCCCCCAGTTGATTGAACAAATATATTACATAGACGTTATATTAATCTTTGTTTCAGTAGTCTTAGCCTGTGTTGGTGTCGAATACATACCAAATTTTTCAGGATCACCCACCCTGACTTTAAAAACAAAAACATATATACAGTATATATACTGTATATATGCACAAACACAAAATACAGACAAGGCACTTTGACTCTAATATAGTTGAGCAATTTGCATATTATTATTATTAACATAAAAAGATACAACATACATCAAAACAAAGCAGATTTAAAAAAATGCTAAAGAGTTACAAAAATGAAAATAGAAGCAAATAAATTAAAGCAAATCTCTTAAACAATGACCACGGGAGATTTCTAGTTCTTTTAGCGAGGCCTGGTGTTGGCCACGCCTACCAAGAGAGGTAGCCAATAGAAAAAGCCACTCACGAAGGATGTTCCTTAGCCCCGCCCACCGTACGTGTCCCTGACAACCGAGCGAACTTGTCCGCCTGGCATGGAGGTGCCACTTTACCGCTTTGATTTACTGTGCTGACAAAAAGTAGCCACGCAGCCATGTCGGAGGTCCAACGGGCCGAGACAGAGAGCGACTTTGAGAGGACTCTGGCTTTAATTGGCGGCCGTGAGAGAATATATTTGGTGAGTGACGCCGGCCAGAGCAAAGAAGCGGGCGACAGCGACGCCGGCGTGCTGCAGGAGTTCATCCGTGATTTGTTCCACGGCGGAAACGACGGACGGCCTGTTTCCTCCTTCGCTGTGAGCGAGCGAAGCCACGTACGTGCCGCGAAGAGCGGCGACCACACGCCATGTGAGAAGTCCGGGGATTTAGGAGCTAACACGCGGGCAAAGACGGCTCGGAGGGAGGTGAGCAGCTCCAGCCTCCGAAGAACCATCGACTACCCGACCATCGTGTTTCTCTTCAGGCAGGCGTTCGTCACCTCTGACCGCAGCCAAGTGCGCTTGAAGGAGATACTCAAGGACGTCAGGGCTCGCACCAAACGCTCGCGGAGCGCCACGCCGGCTCTGATCGGTTTAGTGCGCACCACAGCGGAGAGCTCCGAGACCCAAACGTGTGTGCGCCACCTGGAGCTCCTCATCCGAAACGTGTTCCCAAAACAGGCGCCGGAGACTATTTGGGTGGGTTGCTTCGTCCCCAACACGGAGATCAGCGCGCTCAACATCAAGAGGAACTTCTGCAGAGTGATGAGTTCTTCTCCGGCAGCAGGTGTGAACCAGGGGCGCTTCTAGGACTCATCCCTTCTGTCTTGTTTTTGCCTCTTAAGAATGGGCATGGTAATAAATAGATGCGTTGATGGATGCGGGCAAAATGGAGTGCACTACCGGCTGTGAACGGCAGATTTCTTTTCAAAAACATCTATTTTTGTGGGCAATAGTACTTATTTAGTATTTTTCTGCCATCTAAAACTAAGTTTCCCTAAAAATAGCACAAGGAAGTGGAGTCAAACGCTCTTTCCTATTTATAGGTAAATAAACCAGCAATCATCAACCGCACTGTATTTTTTAGGACTGGTTCTGCGACGCATTTTGCCAGACAGGAGGCATAAGTCATAAGCCAAAAAAGTTTGTGCTACCTGTTTGTGCATTCTGGATCTTGTAGCACTAGTGGTTATAGCCCCCAAAAGTTGGTGTGTACTCGCACGATGCCAATCACACCGTGCCTGCGCCCATTTCACATCTAAAGTCCGGCACATTTGCTTAAAAAGTTGCTCAAGATAGACACTTTATTAATCTCCAAGATAAATTTACACTTAATATAAAAGACATAATTGAAAATAGCAAGTTCAATTCAAACCCCATCGTTACTGGATTCATAAAAGCTGCCATCTTGTACAAAACAAAGAATACGTCGAAAAGAGACTACAAATAATCCACAAAGTCCCAAGAAGTTGCAATGAAACCACACAATGGAAGTGACAAGCAAATTGGGCGCGCTACAAATGCTCATGTGATCGCAGGTCAGCGGGTGCAAGGACTGGAGTGCCAATCGTGGCCCGAGTCCGGTAGGGTATGAATGGCCAACTGTGAGTGCACCCATATCAAAATCATAGCAAAATGCATTGTTGTTACCACTAGAAACAATTGTAGTGGTACTATTATGGATTTTTATGCTTGCTAAAATATGACGGTGGTGTCAAAATACAAAACCAAATTGATTACAGTCATCCCTCGCCACTTTGCACTTTCTAAATATATAAATCATTTTTGTGGTTGAGTACTGCCCATTAAAAAAAAAAAAATTAAGCAAATCTTACATGTTTTGGCTTGAATTAAGCCTTTTCAAACATTCATTCATTCATTCATTTTCTATACATGCACTAAAATACATGTAGAGGGCATTCAGAAGATGCATTCAAAGGCATGATGTGATATGTAGTACTCAACACTGGTCACTAGGGGTCAGTAATGTTACATTGAGACAATAACCGCCACAGGAAGTACTGTACAGAATCCGGATGTAAAAAAGGAACAACAAGGAACTCACCCTATGCTAACATACGAGTCTAATATGTCTTATGTCTGCTATGTTGTCTAACAGGAGTGTAAAGGTGACCATAGTAGTATTATTTCATGTTTAGAGGGCTCCAATAATGTCAAATCATATTTAGAAGGTTGTAAACCGGTTTTTTATGCTCCAACTACAAAAACATTTTATTTATAAAAAAGGAAATTCACTTACCACGGTTAATCAGGTCTAGGACCTATCAACCACAATGAATGATCAAATACTGTATACTGGCTTTCTAACCTCGGACACATTTCAGTTTTATTTGGAATGTTCTCTGTTTGTTGTTTCAAAAAGATTCCATCCACTTGCGCTTTACAGGAGAAAATGTCCAGTGGGATACATTGTGGCTGTGTGCTTTTTCCATAAGGTGCTTGGGGTGGATGTTTGCTTTTGGTGCCGGGTCTTTAACCTGTAGGACACCATCCAGCTTAGGCAACATAGTTTACATTTTAGACGGTCAACAATGTCACAGAAGCACCATTCATGTTCCTCATGAGAAAAGGACAGCTCCTTTGTCGGAATGCTTTGTAATTATGTTGCACTCGAGGGTCGTCACTGATTAGTTCACTGATGAGCGCTGACATAAGATGAATGTAGGTCAATGCATGACATTCACAAGACCACCACTACCTCTTCCTACTACAGCTGCTGAAAAGCCCAAGAACAAAAGGAGCATTCGTGAAACAATAAAGCACTTTGGATACGCTGCCAAGTTGTTTAAACGCCTCTCACTGCATTCCAGATATCACCAGCAATGGTGGGAACCCTCTCCTGTGGCCATTCCGGTGTTTCTTCAGGCCTAAAGGAGGAGAAGCCGTCAACAGTTCTCCAACAAGCAAGCAAAGAGGTTAGCAACAACATGTCAACAACAGGTCTGACTGACCCGAACACTTCCACCCACTCACCATCGGGTTGTTTCCTTTATGCAGTCTCCTTTCCAGAAAACTAATGCAAGGTGTACCATGTCGTGTATAATATAATACACAAGGGTGATATAGCCAAGTCGCCCTTCAAATTTTCACGTTCACACTATCACGGTTTTTCCAAAAATATATTAATAAATCAATAAGATCTACTCAAAAAAATATGCATATTTGAACACATGACATATTTTCTGCCCAAACAAAGCAATGTCAAGTTTTAAAAATGGCTAAACTACAAATAGAATACAAATATAATGTGTGAAGAATACGCATTCAAAGACATTGTCATGATGTGTAGTATTTTGCACTGATCACTAGGTGTCAGTAAGGTTACCGTAGTCATGTTTGGTGAAACACACAAGCACCAGACATGATGGACGGAGCAACATGTTTTTCTTGATTGGTCTAACAACAGAGACTATATATTTAAAAGATATATATATATAGATATAAAGCAAAGATATAAATAAAGATATATATATATATATATATATCGATATATATTTATATCTATATAAATATATATATCTATATAGATATATATATTTATATCTATATAGATATATAGATATATATAGATATAGATATATATAGATATAGATATATATA
>QODF01000192.1:15562-55967 GCA_024372805.1 Oostethus manadensis
TTTTTACTCCCATAATAGTCAATTATGTCTATTTGACGATTACGAGATTACATCGCATACACCCAACACCACCACGCATGGATTGCAGTTCTGTGGGAAACATTGACATTGTGTTGAGTGTAAGGAAAAATGAAAGTAAAAACCCTGTGGTAAAAATATTTTACCAATAACAATTTTCTGGGTTAAACTGTCACCATCAATTTGTGGTTGCTGTAGTTTCAAGGAATGGGAATTATAATCAATTAGTTCATTATTTTATCATAGATAATTACGGTGGAGTTGTAAAATATGATATTTATTACAGATTTTTTTTTACAGGTGATTCTGGAAGCGTGGAGGAAAGTATTCCTTTGAAAACCAATTCCACATCCGCTGGGCCTAATGAAGAATCTGTTGGAGGAGACTGCTAATGTCATGCGACTAAAACCCCCAAACTGTGGACAATACTGTTTTTACTTTGTTGGGACGAGCTGGTCTAAAAAGTCGTTATGTTGTTTTGATTTATTTGAGCTGTTTTATATCAGGTTTTACAAAATACATCAACTGACAGTTAATTGAATACTGAATAGGAGCCCAGCATTTGTTCCATCTCCATAACATTATAAAGAAAGAAAATAACAGGATAGAGTGCCTTACATTTGTGCTTTTTGCAGCAGTAATAGTAAACAAGTGAGCTCTAACATTGTATATATTTATTTGGCAACTGGATTGTTTATTGATAAAATATGTTTGAATAAACACGTTTACAATTTGGACTTTGTTATTAGATTTCCTGACCGCATCAGACTAAATGTAGTTGACGTTCCCAATGAAATTGAATTCTTGAAAGGTATTGTACTGCCCTCGTATGGAAAGATAAGGAACTACATTTTACAGCAAGACCGAGTTAGAAAAGCCTGTCTTTTAAGATTATTTAATTTTTTTTAAGTTCCGTAATTTGTTCATCCCCCCCTTTACAGTTGAAATACAACATATTTAACTATTTGTGTGACTATGGACTGTATTAATAGCTTAAAAAAACAATATTATAGATTTCAGTAATGTTTGTTTTAGACAGGCAAAGAATAGGCAGCAATATAGGAGGTCCTAGTGTCGGGGACCTCCGGCTTTGTCAAATAGAAGTTAGCAACAGCTACGTCAGGATTTCGCTGTTGTGCATCTCCAGATAAATCTCTCATTTAGATACATTACAGAAATTCTCAATTCTCACTCAATTGCGCCCAAGGCCGTTTAATTCGGAGTAAAGGTGGACATACTACGGCAACCATGATAACATCTGCTGGTAAGGCGTTAGAAGTAACATTGTACTAGCCGCAAGTTTAGCTAGCTGCCATTGATTTAGCTGAGTCACACAGACCACTGGCTGTTGTCAGTTAGCATTTAACATCATTAGAGTCTCCTAAAATGTTATCTTTCGGAATAATTCGCACAATAACGTTACTGTAAAGCAATAGCGTGTACGTTAAGATACGTTACAGTATAACGGGAAATATCCGTTGCGATATTGTACGGATTTGTTAACGTTTCTTACTATTCGTCTGTTCGTATGTGTACCATTTAGTAAAGTTTAGTGTACTGCGCAATTCTGCGTAAAATTTAGCGATATCTTATCATTTTTTGGGAACATTTGTTGATATAGTTCTCACGTTGGCACTGAGAGTACTATCAAATGTACATAACACTTAGACTATCCATAGTGTTATTTTTAAATTATATTCACCAAAATTGACTAAAAACGTATACTTTTTCCCACCCAGCTGGAATTATTTCCCTCCTTGATGAGGAGGAACCACAGCTCAAGGTAAGATATTCGAATCCAAGTTTTCTCTGGTGCCTTTAACAAGTCCTGTCAAAGTTAAATGCATGAAAAATGTAAATTATATTTACAGGTGTTCGCATTGCAGAAGTTGGATTATCTTGTCAATGACTTCTGGGCTGAAATTTCAGGATCTGTTGACAAAATGTAAGTAGCACTGCAATGTCTGCACGCCTTTTGGGAAAACTCTCTTTTTTTCGCCACTTCATGTGTTCACTATGTGATTTTTTTTATGACCTGTAGAGAGGTCTTATATGAAGATGAGACATTCCGGAACAGAGAATTTGCTGCTCTGGTGGCCTCTAAGGTTTTCTATCATCTTGGAGCCTTTGAGGAATCGCTGAACTATGCACTTGGTGCTGGAGATCTCTTCAATGTCACAGATGACTCTGAATATGTGGAAACCATCATTGGTGAGCAATGACAGACACTACATAACTCCCATAATAAATGTTTGATGGGTTTCACAGGTAGTCTACAAGTCTTAATCTACTTTTGTGCCTCTTGCTAGCCAAATGCATTGACCATTACACCAAGTTGCGTGTAGAGAACGCTGAGCTGCCAGAGGATGAGGAAAGGAAAAGTATCGACCCTCGCCTTGAGGGTATTGTCAACAAGATGTTCCTGCGGTGCCTAAACGATCACAAGTACAAGCAGGCCATCGGCATTGCTTTGGAAACTCGTCGCCTAGACATGTTTGAGAAGACCATCTTAGAATCGGTAACACTTCTCGTCATCCTTGGGTAGTTCCCTGAATTTTGTTTAGTTTAAACAACACTTTTGTGTCTTCCTGCTGTCCTCTTACACAGAACGACGTCAGTGGCCTCCTTGCCTACAGTCTGAAGGTCTGCATGTCCCTCATGCAGAACAAGAAGTTTCGCAATGAGGTGCTGCGGGTTCTGGTCAAGCTTTATATGAACCTAGAAAAGCCTGATTTCATCAGTGTGTGTCAGGTAACCAACAAGTCATCTCAGCACAACAATGGACAAATCCTTTTTAGGACAGACCTTTTTAAGGCTTTTCAAGACAATTGTAGATCAGCTTTATGTTTTCTTTCCTCCCTACTCTAGTGCCTGATATTCCTGGATGATCCTCAAGCTGTCAGTGACATCTTGGAGAAGTTGGTGAAGGAGGACAACCTACTGATGGCCTACCAGATCTGCTTTGACTTGTATGAGAGTGCCAGCCAGCAGTTTCTCTCCTCTGTCATCCAAAACCTGAGAACAGTAGGAACACCCATCCCAGCAGTTCCCGGCTCCACAAATACTGGCACTGTGTCCACTCCAGACAAAGAAAGGTGAGCATTGGAAAAGAATGTTGATGTACCCTTGCTTGCATACAGTCCCTTTATAACACAGAAAAGTGTTTTTCAGTGATGCAATGGAGACAGATGACAAAGCTGGTAGCTCCCCTGCAGGGAAACAAGCAGAGACGGTAAAGTATTCTGCAAGCCTTTCTTGTGTTCCTCTGAAGAGAATCATGTATTTTTGCCATAAAGCATCATTTGTCTTCTCTTTACAATCACAGAAAGATGAGCCCAAAGACCAGAACGCCAAGATGATCAAAATCCTCAGTGGGGAGATGGCCATTGAGCTGCATTTGCAGTTCCTAATTCGAAACAACAACACTGATCTAATGATCCTCAAAAACACAAAGGTATGTGGTTTCAATGAATTAATCAAACTTAAATATTTTTAAATGCTTATTTTTTGTTAAAACGAGAACAACAAAATCTCTGTCTTTATGAACATACATCATTGATCGTTAAGTACCCTTTACCCATGCAGAATCCGAAAAAAGCAACAACTGCCTCCTGTTGCACATCCTGATGCCCGTTTTTCAATACAGGAAGAGAAGTTTTACATTTTTGTGTACAAAGGGTAAATGTCATCTTATTATGTTAAAAAACAGCACTCGTACATTTCATTTGTGGTCGACATATGTCCAAGAAGTAGCTATTTACTTAAAAATAAACCAAAATTAAATTTTTTAAAAATGCTCAGTTTTCAGTGCAATCAAACCAAAATGCACGCAAAAAATGCATTTGTAGAAAAAAACAGTGAGAGAGACCAAGACCCCATTACATGGCCTAACTTTAAGATGACCTTAATGTGTTTTGTTGTTCAAAAATCTGCTCTCATTTCAGGATGCAGTCCGAAATTCAGTGTGCCACACGGCCACAGTCATAGCGAACTCGTTCATGCACACAGGCACCACAAGTGATCAGTTCCTCAGGTAAGCACTGTGTACATACTGTATGCTCTTATTTATTGCACCTCTTTGTTTCCAGACACGACCATGATGAGACGATTTCCACAAAGTAGGATTCCTTATTTATGAATGGCATTGTATAGTTAGTTGTAGTTAGAGTCTAGACATTATGTTTACAACTTTCTAAATATATTTTTTAACATTATTAGAGCCCTCTGGACATTAAATAACATACCTATAGGCACCTTTTTACTTTTTTAAACCTAATAAAGTTGACATAAGAGAAAAGACATGTAGGACATTGTATAGACTCACACTAAACGCTTGTATAGTAATAATACTTACCTACTTGAGGGCCGCACGGTGAATGAGTGGGGGGTAGCATGTTGGCCTCACAGTCAGGAGATCAGGGTTCGAATTTTCATTGAGCATCTCTGTGTGGAGTTGGCATGTGAGCCTCTACACAGTGACTCAGCTCATCCCACAAGTTTTCAATGGAATTTGGGTCTGGAGAAAGTGCAGGCTATTTTATTTGAGGTACACCGGTCTCCAACAGCCGTTCCCTAATGATGCAACCTCGATGAGCAGGAGCATTGTCGTCCATTAAAATTACATTAGGCCTGTGTTGTTCATGTAGGGGCACAATCACTGGATTAATTATGTTATTCAGGTAGTATGGGCTTGTTACTGTACCATTCACAAAGTTTAGGGCCGTTCTGTACCAACTGGACACGCCTGCCCACACTGTAACACCGCCACCACCTAAAGCTTGCCTGGCTGATGCATAGCGCTCTCCCTGACGTCTCCAACATCGTTGCTGGCCATAATTTCTGCTCAGCGTGAATCGACTTTCATTAGAGAACAGCACTGAAACCCACCGGTCCATCATCCAGCGTAAATGCTCCCTAGCCCATGCAAGACGATGATGCCTGTGCCTGGTGGTGTGGTCAGGTCGTCTAGCACGTAGACCACGCTGATGTAAACGGTTTCGAATGGTCTGACGTGACACTTGGGTGCCTCTGACCTCTCACGTACCTGGAGTTGAGTGACATTCATCGTCCGGTTTCTTGGGCCAGTGTTCACAATGTAGCGGTCATCAACACGGAATCAAAGGGTCAAAGGATGTCCACTTATACACTTTTCTGTGACTCTTGCAGTCTCTCTATCTCTGTCGCTCTATCGCTGATGACACTCTTTGACACTCCAAGCTCAGTGGCCACTTCCGTCTGCGAACATTCTGTTTGAAGCGTCGCAATGGCAAGGGACTGTTGTTCCATTGTTAGGTGTCATCTTGGTCTCACGATGTCAAATGTGAACATCATGATGAGGACGACTGTTTAAACACCAGCTCTAATTGAACCAGGACATTTATTGGTCAATTCAAGGATCTCACACCTGCTCTGATTTTTGCCTTTAGGCTCCTTGTTAGATTACAGTGACTTGTGCAAAATTACTGAAACATTTAACAAAAAAGCTTAGAGAAGGTCACATTAAGTTCACCTGTAGAGGTTTGAATGCATTTTAGGCTTGTCGTGAAATTTCACCCAAAAGCTGAATATCCCGAACTTTTTGTGAGTAGTGTATTTACAAACATTACAAAGATTTACAAAGCAAATTTACAAAGATTATTTAGGAAGAATGTTGAAATATTTGGAACAGAATGGAAAAAATGACTCAAAGAGCAAATACCAAAGTTAATACTTATAAGTTTTTCATCTACATTACAAAGTATTTGAACAAAATGCATTTTGTTCTTGAAATATTTCTACAAAATATCGATATCAAAGTGGCCCTTGCATCCTTTCATTTTTCAGTATTTGGCCCTTGGTGGGAAAAGTTTGAAAAAGACACCCTAGACGTACATAGTTGACACTGAGAAAAATGTCTGGCATTAAAGCCTAATGGAGTGACTATTTTGTTCTTGTGTTTTTGTTTTCCAGAGAGAACCTTGAGTGGCTTGCAAGAGCCACCAACTGGGCAAAATTCACAGCAACAGCAAGTCTTGGTGTCATTCACAAGGTCTGTTAGAGCAACACTAACATAAATGGTACACACATTACAGGCAATCATGCTGTTTATTAAATCATTCTTCTTTTTTTCATCCCTAGGGCCACGAAAAAGAGGCACTTCAATTAATGGCCACATACCTGCCGAAGGACACGTCCCCCGGCTCTGCCTACCAGGAGGGTGGAGGTCTGTATGCTCTTGGCCTCATCCATGCCAATCATGGCGGAGACATCATTGACTACCTGCTTAGTCAGCTGAAAAATGCCAGCAATGATGTAAGTTGGCCACTGATATGTGTTCATTGCTAGTGTTGTAAGAATGTTATTGTATAGCATACCTAATAGTGTGCTTTCAACTCCTCTTTTACCAGATTGTTCGTCATGGAGGGGCTCTTGGTCTGGGTCTAGCCGCATTGGGAACTGCTAGACAGGATGTGTATGACCTCCTCAAGTCTAATCTCTACCAGGATGATGCTGTCACTGGTGTGGACAGGTTCTAATTAGGGGTGTAACGATTCATTTTAACAACGATTCGATTTGATCATGATTTGTCATTGCCAATTCAATTCAAGGACGATTTTGGTTAATTTATAATGATACGATTGATTAACTTTAAATCAATTTAGTAACCTTTTAGCAAAAAATTCTAGCACTGTGAAATAAATAGCTAGATACTGGACAGTGCAGGGGAGGTTTCCTAAATTCCCATTCCTTTTTGTAAGAAAATCAGGTATACATTAATTATGGATATAAACAAACAGGTTTTGGCAAATGCATTCACATTTTATTTGAATAAAGTGAAACCAACACTTCAGGTTGAATTAACAATGAATTAATTAACAGGTTGAATGATTAATTACATCTGATGAAACACTACAAGCTTGAATTTGATACCTCATTTACTTCTCTAACGTATTAAAGAAGTTATTTTGCACCACCACCAAATTAGAATGAAATTTCATGTGCAGATAGATATTAAAGTGAATGAATATCCTACATACTGTAACGTTTGCACAGACGCTATTAAAGCTACAAGGAGGTGTTTGACCAATACACTTATTACAAGAAAAAATGGCACACACGTCAGAACAACAGTGGCACCAAAAACTGGCTTCTAAACGAGAAGCCCCCCCCATTCCTGGTCTGCTCAACGTGCACATCAGCATAACTTTACGGTCGCCACATACTCTGTTATCTTGTCCTGGTGCTGCCATCCATGAGTTTAAAAGGCTTCAAATTGGACTTAACTTTGGATGGGGTCCAACATTCAGTATAATTGAGGAGGAAGAAGTCATCTAGCTAACAAACATGTATACCAATGCAAATACATCCCATATCCTATGAAAATTTGCATATTTAAGGATGTCCACATGGACTCTTCTAATAGAGCGTGCACGTCAGTGTCACATGATGTCATCCGTGTGTCCCCCAGTCAACAGGCATGACTTATGCCAAATCAAACTGTTACAAAAGTAACAGTCTTTATCATTAAAATAGCTAAAAAAAAAAAAATTTTTTAACACCCATATAAAATCCAATGCTTTATTTCTTACAAGAGTATCTTTTTGTGGTGTCATGCTATCAGGTGAGGCTGCTGGTCTGGCCCTGGGTCTGGTCATGCTTGGCTCCAAATCAGCTCAGGCCATTGAGGACATGGTGGGCTACGCACAAGAGACACAACACGAGAAGATCTTGCGTGGCCTGGCAGTGGGAATTGCACTGGTCATGTATGGACGCATGGAAGAGGCTGATGCCCTCATTGAGAGTCTCTGCAGAGACAAGGTAAGACTGGACTTACGTTGAAAAAGGTAATGCAAAGGAGTTTGTGTGTGTACATGAGCTTCTAATCCAGACAAACATTCTGAAAGCACTGCTTTTCCTCTTTCTTTTAGGACCCCATTCTGCGGCGGTCCGGTATGTACACCGTAGGCATGGCTTACTGTGGCTCTGGGAACAACAAGGCCATTCGACGCCTTCTACATGTCGCTGTAAGTGTGTATTTGTTGGTCCACTTCACAAACCTTTGTGTTTGACATCATACAGTGAGGGGAAAAAACTATTTGAACCCCAGCTGATTTTGTAAGTTTGCCCAGTAAAAAAGGAATGATCACTTTATAATTTCAATGGTAGGTTTATTTGAACACAGAGACAACAATGACAATAAAAATCCAGAAAAATCCATTTCAAAAAGAGTTATAAATTAACTTGCATTTCCATGTAGGAAATAAGTATTTGATCCCTTTGAAAAGCGTGCTTCAGTACTTGGTGGCAAAACCGTTGTTGGCAATCAAAGAGGTCAGCCGTTTCTTGTAATTGGCCACATGGTTTGCACACATCTCAGGGAGGATTTTGGCCCACTCCTCTTTGGCAGATCCTGTCCAAGTCATTAATGTTTTGTGGCTGATGTTTGGCAACTCAAACCTTCAGCTCCCTCCACAGATTTTCTATGGGATTAAGGTCTGGAGACTAACTAGGCCACTCCACGACCTTAATATGCTTCTTCTTGAGCCAATCTTTTATTGCCTTGGCCGTGTGTTTTGGATCATTGTCATGCTGGAATACCCAACCACGATCCATCTCACCCAACACTTGACGGTACATGGCTCCATCCATCCTCCCTTTGATGCGGTGCAATTGTCCTGTCTCCTTGGCAGAAAAACACCCCCAAAGCATAATGTTTCCACCTCCATATTTGACGGTGGGGACGGTGTTTTTGGAGGCGTAGGCAGCATTCCTCCTCCTCCAAACACGGCGAGTTGAGTTGATGCCAAAGAGCTCAATTTTGGTCTCATCTGACCACAACACTTTCACCCAGTCTTCCTCTGAATCAGTCAGATGTTCAGTGGCAAACTTCAAATGGGCCTGCAGATGGACTTTCTTGAGCAGGGGGACTTTGCGGGCACAACAGGATTTCAGTCCTTCACGGCGTAGTGTTACCAACTGATTTTGTGGTGACTATGGTCCCAGCTGCCTTGAGATCATTGACAAGTTCCTCCCGAGTGGTTCTGGGCTGATTCCTCACCGTTCTCATTATCATTGAAACTCTACGAGGTTAGATCTTGCATGGAGCTCCAGACCGAGGGAGATTGGCAGTTAATTTATGTTTCTTCCATTTGCGAATAATTGCACAAACTGTTGTCACCTTCTCACCCAGCTGCTTGGCGATGGTCTTGTAGCCCATTCCAGCCTTGTGTAGGTTCACAATCTTGTCCCTGACATCCTTGGAAAGCTCTTTGGTCTTGGCCGTGGTGCAGAGTATGGCATCTGGATTGATTGATTGCTTCTGTGGACAGGTCTCTTTTATACAGGTAACGAGCTGAGAGGGCTGCCAATGTCAGCTCGTTACCTGTATAAGATCCACCTGGGAGCTGGAGATCTTGCTGACGGATAGGGGATCAAATACTTATTTCCTTCATGGAAGTGCAAATTAATTTATAACTCTTTTTGAAACGCATTTTTCTGGATTTTTTTGTCATTGTTGTCCCTCGGTGTTCAAATAAACCTACCATTGAAATTATAGACTGATCATTTCTTTGTCAGTGGGCAAACATATAAAATCAGCTGAGGTTCAAATATTTTTTTCCCTCACTGTATATAGATAAAAAATACTTAAGTGGAATTAAATACAGTCCATTGTGTAAAGCTTTGCATGTATTAAAAGTTTTTCCTCTAGATGGCACCTTCTGCACACTAGTGTTGTTAGATGACAAATGAACAGCTCATCGTAGCGTCAAAGATGAAGTGCCCACAACAGGATTGTTTGCAGAGTTTAAGTTCTTCCATATTTGACTGCTTGTTTTGTTTTAATTAAGGTGAGTGATGTAAACGATGACGTCAGGAGGGCCGCTGTCGAGTCCATTGGTTTCATCTTGTTCAGGTAAGCAGTAGACAATGACTTACCGTGTAATTTCTGTTATGTTCATCTGCAAGAAATAGTGTCTCCTCTGCCGAGAAGGTTGCAATCTTTTGGTAAGTTATGGATAGTAGCAGAATTTTGTCCTGTTTTGTTAAATTAACTTATCCTAATCCTGGCATAACTTTTCTACCACAAGAGAGTTTACTTATATTAAACACTGCAGTTTGACTCACATCTTTGGTATGTACTGTATAGGCATTTAATGCTATATGGTTTTAAAAAAGGTGTGTGGTATGTGCATACGGTTGTGTGAAAAGGTGTTTGCCTTTTCTGAGTTTTTTTTGTATGTTTCAGATCATCAAACAAATTTAAATATTAGTCAGTATCAACACCACAAAACACAAAATGTAGTTTTTAGGTAAAATGTTTTATTAAGGGTGAATAAATCTAAATCTACAAGACCCTGTGTGAAAAAATAATTGAGATATATCAGTCTGGAAAAGGTATAAATCCATTTGTAAAGTTTTGGGACTCCAGCGAACCGCAGTGAGAACCAGTATCAACAAATGGCGAAAAAATGGCACATCTACAAATGGTGAACCTTCCCAGGAGGGGCCAGCCAGCCAAAATTAACCCCAGAGCACCGCGACAACTCATCCATGAGGTCACAAAAGACCCTACATCAACATCCAAAGAACTGCAGGCCTCACTTCCCTTAGTCAAGGTCATGTTCATGACTCCACCATAAGAAAGACACTGGGCAAACACAGCCTCCATGGCAAAATTCCAAGACGAAAAACACTGCTGAACAAAAAGAACATTAGGCTTGTCTCAATTTTGCCAGAAAACATAATTTATGATTCGGAAGATCTTAGAATTTGTCGTCAGACGAGACAAAAGTTGGAACTTTTTGGAACGTGTGTCCCATTACATCTAGTGTAAAAGTAAAATTTCATTAAAAAAAAAAAAAAAGCTCATACCAACAGTAAAATATGGTGGTGGTAGTGTGATGTGTGGGGCTGTTTTGCTGCTTCAGTACCTGGAAAACTTACTGTGATAAATGAAATCATGAATTCTGCTGTCTACCAAAAAGTCATGAAGGAGAATGATGGCCATCTTTTGGTGAACTCAAGGTGAAACCAGATGGGTTCTGCAGCAGGACAATGATCTATGTAAGGCCACGTAGGTTTAGATTTTCTCTCTCTCTTAATAATAATAAGTTTCATTCAAAAACTGCATTTTGTGTTCTATTGTGATGTCATTGACTCATTTCAATTTGTTTGATGATCTGTAAATGTTTTAAGTGTGACAAAAAAGTAAAAAAAATAAGATCATGAATGAGCAAAGTTTTTCACACCACTGTAACTGTACTTTATATGTACTTTTTAAAAGTCCATAGACTACATAATGAGTGATCAAACAGCAGTAAAATATACTAAGGTCTCTCTTGATGACTAAAGACCTACAATCATGGTCACACAACTTATGCTTTCCATCTAAACAAAATCACTAAAAAAAATCCATCCATCCATTTTCTATACTGCTTATCCTCATTAGGGTCACAGGTATGCTGGAGCCTATCCCAGCAGACTTTGGGCGGGAGGCGGGGTACACCCTGTACTGATCGTATGGTACATAATTTGCTCTTTATTAATGGTCGTGCTATGTTCCACAGAATAAACTACCAGTTTTTCATATTGTCAACTGGCCTCTAATTTTGCTACTAAGGTTAAATTTTACATGAACAAACTCTTGAGAAATTACTCCAATTGCACCCCACATTCCCACACTTCTGTGCCCAATGCATTGTGTGTCTGTTAAAATGCTTTGCTGAATTAAGTTACTTGGACAGTATTTTGAAAATGTCAGAATTTTATGTAAAAAACAAAAACAAAACAAAAACAAGTGTTTAATTAGCACTTATAATTTGTATATAACAGTTGAAAACATTTTTTTTCTGAGAATAGCAGTTACACAAATTGTTCTGGTTCTCATTGATTTATTTACTTCGTTATTTATGGTTTCTTTTTGTACATAAACCCTTTTGAACATCAGTACATGATGGTCAGACAACCAGTCAGAAATTTGTCGAGCTTTGAAACGGTAGACTTAATTGTCCTGGCAGGATGCATGTTTATAGTACGTAGTTTATAGGTACTGCATGTTCCACAGACTTTATAGAATGTAAACAAACACAAGTTTTATCCAAATTTTCCATTTGATTTGACCATTTATAACCTGCTTCTATAGAGCGTTTCATAAGCATGGTCTTAGTTGACTTGACTGAAAAGTTTAATGGACTTAGTTCTTTCGAAATAAAATCATCTTTCATCGCTGATAGCAAAAGCTGTATTTTTTTTTTATTATTAAGGAAAATACCGCACATTACAAAGTAGGATTGTCCCGATGCAACTTTTTCACTTTTGATATGGCAGCCTTGAATATTGTGATCAGGACTAATCACACATAGTTTTATTACTTGTTCGGTGGCATGGAATGTTGGAAAAAGGCTCAAGTGATATTACTCAACAGGATAATAGCAACAGTAGGTATGAGTTTAAGGAGTTCAATGAAGCATTCAACTCAACATTACTCACCACAGACAAGGATTAGCTGTTTTCAGTTACTTTTTGCCATCCCATGGGAGTTTCTCATGCATTGCAAATGTTTCAAATGTTGTGAGTCTAGAATGGACTGCGGGGGGGGAGCTGATATTGGCCCCATATCAGTAATAGAATGGGACACCCCTATTGTAAAGTGCCAAGTAACAAAACACAATCAATCCATCTTATAAAATTAGTGGCGGTGGATCATTTAGTTTTTAATGAGAAATAAATGTTTGCACCGACCCGTCTCCAGAGGTTTGGAGTGTATAGTTTCATACACTGCTCACATGTTCTTCCTGCTTGGCCTTGTAGTTTTCCGCCAAGTGCAGTGTGTCTAACAAAACGTTACTAGATGGCCGGACAGGCGGCTGTTGGTCTCTCAGTGGGCTTTGGTAGCCCACTGCCCCAATGCCATTCTTCATCCCGCGCTTCATTAACAGTTTGGAGTTTTCAGCCATGGATGATTTCAATGAAATTCTTGTAAGGTTCCGATTTGTGTTTGAGGTCTTTGGATTCCGATGCCTCGTGCAGGTTTTATAGTTGCAGGTAATATAGCGGGTGAATGCCTCTCGGAACGTCTTGTTGAAGAGGGTGTAAACCAGTGGGTTGATCCCTGATGACACATAGCCCACCCAAACAAAGATCTCCATAAGCCGGGAGATGATCTTGACATCACAGCTGGTACAAAGCACAGAGGTGACGTTAGTAAGGAAGAAGGGGCACCACATGACGACAAACAGGAGGAAAACTATGCCTAGCACCTTTGAGGCGCGTTGCTCGTTGCTTAGCGTCTGCATTGATTTCTTTCCCATGGTGGACATTCTGCGGAAGGGCATTTTGCCACCTGTTGGAGAGTTTGTTGCATCCACGTTCAGTGTTTCTTGCATGCTGGAAAATCCTCTGTCTAGCACATTAAGTGGATCAACCTGATGCACAGTTGCAGCATGTTCCCTTTGAAAAACTGCAGACACGGTGGTCAGGTGGCTAAAGCGCTGAATCACCTTTGATCTAAGCAAATAGACCTTTTTGCGTAATACGTGGACAGTCAGAAGGTAGATGACCATCATTATGACCAATGGGACGAAGAATGCTGCCATGGAGCCAAACATGATGAACTCCCGAAAGGTATCAGTCTTTAGTAAGCATGTGTGGTTGCTGTTGAATGTAATGTTGTTTTTAGGATGGTAGTTCTGGAGCCCCTTGATTGGAATAGGGATTGCTATACCTGGAAGAGATGGGAAAATGTCTTATAAGATACTGTATGCTCAGAAGAAATGTGAAAAATTGTTTACATACAGTTTGAGCTGCAACAATTAATCGACAACTGTTTTGGCATTTCATTAGTTGTTTCTTTCTATGTTGCGGTTTGAGCATCGTTCCCTCAATTGCGTTATTTAAAAAATTGATTAATAAGTTATCTTGGTGTTGTGGTTGACTATGGTCTGTTATCCATCCATCCATTTTCTTCCGCTTATCCGAGATAGGGTCACGGGGGTAGGTGCCTAAGCAAGAAAGCCTAGACGTCCCTCTACCCGACAACTTCATCCAGCCTCTCCCAGCGTTCCCAGGCCAGTTGAGAGACATAGTCTCTCCAACATTAGTTCTGGGTTTTTCCTGAGGGCTCCCTGCGGTCGGACTTTCCCTGAACACCTCTATTGCTAAAATATACATAATTAAGCAAATTGTACTTAATTATGGCCCAAATTTATTAGGCCACAAAATTTAGCAATAAAATGGCTAAATGAACAAAAATACGAATATAGGGCATTAAAAAGACATGAAATTAAGTGTATTACTGTATCTGTGACTTCTTGTGTGCACCTTTACCTGAGTGCAGCTCCTGTGTGAATGTTCCCTGCATAAGTGTTAAAAAGCAATTAAAGTGCATTGTCTTTCCTTAACCACAAATGGCCAGCATGTGAGTCTCATCTTTTTCATGTCCAAAATAGCTTATTTTGTATTATGTTTACTATATTGGGTAATAGGAGTGTATAGGTTAGGACAATAGCGGTGTTATTTCATGACTACAGGGTTCTAATAATGGTTTAAATTGTATTTTTCATAAACAGGGTTTCTATGCTAACAAAAAAATTTATTAATATTGAACCCTGCTTATTGAAAATTCACTTATGCCGGTGGGGTCTGCAACCAATTAACTACAACAAACAAGGGACAACGACTAATTGTTTTTTTGTTTTTCTTTATGTTAATGTTGCCCTGTTTTAGTTTATGTTCCTTTATTTTGGGTTTTGCTGACCGGATAGCACACCTACCCACACTATCTCCCTCCCATTGCTGTAGACAAAGTAATTGTTTATACTGCATCTGCTTTTATTCCATCCGGCCCATGTTTATGAGCCTATAAACCAGGTCTGTCATGGATCTTATGTCAAGAAATGTATTTCACAAGTGTGACCATGTTTGAAATTTGTCCTGGTAAAGATTGCCACTGAGATCAGAGGAAATGTGTGGAAAAGTGAAGGAAAACCTGAAGTCATCTGCTTACAAATGGATATAAGCCACACCAGTGCTATCTTGACCATCGCCTTGGCTCGCGATTTGTACTGGATGTGCTGTATTGGCTTCTTGATGGCAATGTAGCGATCCAGTGAGATGGCACACAGGTGCATGATGGATGCGGTTGAAAACAGCACATCCAGGAAGAGCCAAATAGGGCAGACAAAGTCTGGGAGTGGCCAACCAGAATCTGTAGAAAAAAAGGCAAAATCAGTTCAGTTTGAAAATTATTGCTCCTTTTGGGTTGTTCTTAAAACATGCTTTGAAGAGAGGCAGATTTTGTCACGATCCTGCAGTGTTTGATGTATCACTCCAGAAAGGGAGTAGAAGCAGTTTTCTAAAGTCTGTTTGTTTATATACGTGAGGTACGAATTCCTGGGAGGGGGAAAAATAGGATTCTAAGGTTAAACACGTATCATGTAAGATGTCCTGGAGACTTACAGTACTGTTTGTTTTCATTTCCAGCTATTAATTTAACACAAATTTAATTCCATAACCTATTTCTCTTGGGGATTAACTAGATACTATAGCTAGCTAGCCAGCCAAAGACAGCTGGATTGTTTTAAAGATAGATTTGATTTTGGTTTCATGGATTAACCTTATTTGCATAGAAATATTGTACTTTTTATATTCTCTAATACTCCGCCGGTCAACCATTTTAGAACACCCAAGATTTTCCAGTTACTTATTGAAATTCAAGTCCAATGAATAGATTGAAATTGTAAAAAAGTAAGTGCTAGAAGTTAAAAAGTTAAGATTACACAAAACTGAAAAAAAGTGTGTTTTACAATTATACAAATAGGCCAGTGTAAGGGACCACAAAATAGGTCACCAATGTAAAGCTGTTCTGCAGAAATGGTGGTAGAGCAAGCTTTGGCAGTTGGTGCAACTAATTCCTACAGGTGTTCCAAGGTGTGGAGTACATACTACCTCCTCTGTTAGCATTAAAACAGTGTTCTGACCACACTGTGCTACTAAATTCCACATGAACATCAGTTGAACAGCATTGTACTGGAGAAAGTAATTTGTTGCTACAAAAATAAAAGGGAATTAACAATAGAAGAAAGACAGAGCATCTTAAAACACTTAAAATGTAGGTTTTACATTTATGCATGGCACATTGTTGTAGTCTTGGCAAGTAGACCACAGTGAAGGTGTGTCAGACCAATATGTTCAATACTATTTGGGATTTCATCTGAGGGCATGGACCCCCTGCCCCCCATGTTTAACTTACTATAGAGAACAGTGACCAGAGCGATGGGCATAACCAGGAGTCCCACCAGTAAATCAGCCACAGCAAGTGACATCAGGAAATAGTTCGTGGCGTTCTGCAATTTTCTTTCAAGTGACACAGCAAGGATGACAAGAATGTTTCCTCCAATGGTTGGAATGATGACCATGACAATAAGCAGGGCAGCCCACTTTAGCTGAACCCCAGGGGCTTCTGATAGTGAGCTGTCAGCCCCCAGTGGATCCACGACTGACTGGGACATAGTACTGCAGAGTTTCCAGCTGGCTTTATTGTGGGTCCGGTCTCTGATCCTTGTGGTTTTGCAGACTCGGTCAGCATTGTCGCTGGTAGCCACATATAAGGGAAGAAGGTAGGGAATAAAGCTCAGGGGGAGTGCACCCGATGCCTCATTCCCTTGTGGACTATAATATCACTTAAAGAAAAGCTGACAATATCTGTGTGAGCCACTTCTTCTGTGCACAATGTGGAAAAGCAGGTTTGGGGTTCCAAACTTCAGTCTTGTTAATCCATACACGTGACTTATTTCCACAGGAGGTTACGAGCAGGAATCCTCATTTTCCACCACATTTTCCTTGACCGTTTATAATGTCCATTCAGTCCACCTATAAGGGCAAAGATGTCTGGTCAGTGGAAGAGTGTGTCCTCCTATTTGTGACAATAATGCCTTGATAATGGATGGTAGTGGCACTTATTTTATGGATTCATTTTAGTATAGTTCTTTACTCAATTATGGTTTGTAAAACTGCATACTTTATTACAGTGGAACTTTGGTTAGCGTACGACCTGGTCAGTGAGTTTTTACACAAAAAAAGGTATAACTAAATTTTGTCTTGATGTGCATACATTTCCCAGTTACAGTGGATTATCTCGCAGGTCTTCTGTTCTTAATGACTTTTTTTAAATTGAAAAATGTCCTTGTTATCCGCTTGCTAATACATGGAAATAAGAACAGGAAGTCAGGTCTATGATGTAATTAGTAGACACTGAAGTTCTTTGCTAACTTACACAGTTTTGCCACAAGTCTCAAAACAAATTTTTACAGTTTAACATGCATAAAACATTTCTAATTTAATCAAATTGAAATAGAGATTAAAAAACCCGATAAGGTTACTATTACCTTCAATGCTGGCACTTGCAACTTTCTTTGGCTGTATTTTGGATTATTGTGCAGCCATGATAAATAAGAAAAGCAGAGACCTGAGGTGAGAAACACTATTGAATTGAAGAAATAAACATGAAGTTGGACTCCATCCATGTTGATCTTGCTGCCACATCGAGTTTTTGGCAGCAGTCATGTGTTGAATAAAGATAAAAGTAACCGTAAATGATCATTTACCCCTTTTATTCATCATTTATATGCATTTAGAATTGTTCTGTACTTGTAAAACTATAAAAATGTGTTTTATGTTAAGATTTTGGCTTTTTGGAAGGATTCATTGGATTTACATTATTGTGGAAAGACAGATTTGGTAATGTTCAAGAATGGTTTGACAGTAACAAAGGTTCCACTGTATTTTTTTTTAAACTTTTGTTTGAGTCAGTATATACACCAAATACATAAGCCTTATCTAATATTTGGTCTAATCATGTTTTACTCTTTTCATTCAACACATTAAACAAGATTGGGTTAAATGAAGGTAACAAACAGTTCCAAAACTGAGGGTAGTATATCACTATGTACAGTCAATGATCAATTTTCAAAGAGAATACGTGGATTAACACACTGAATAGATTTCAGAAAAATTAATTTGATTTCAAAAGGTTTCTTACCTGCTTGTGAATCTAACCAGAAAAGTTGCCCTCATATCCTTCCAAAAAGTTTGTGTTTACCCAAATTACAGAAAAGAGCAGCCTAACAGTCCTGCATTATATCTGTACCCCTCCCAAATGAGAACATGAGACAGTTCTCTCCATGTCCATGATCGGAGATTTGTTTTGCTTCCAAAACGTCTGTCTATGCATCACCTCACATGATGACGGCTTTAGAACTTTCAGATGTTGCAGCTTCTGCCGTCCTCACTTCCCGTTATTAGCCGCTAAAGAGCTTGCAATCTCTGCCCCCACCTCACACCCCCTCCTTTCCTTCTGTCTTAGAGAGCCCCACTCTGTGCGCAACATATGAATGTCTGTGTTAGCCACGTGCCAGCCGTTCTGGAGGAGGTCGTTTTCTTCTACAGTGTTAGTGTGTGGGCAGACATGGTGTAATGTTGGTGCAATGTTTTGCCCGCAGATAACATTTTTGATGTATAATTAGTTGTGGACAAACTATTGTAAGTGCGTTTTTCAATTGATTTTAAAAGCAGGTGCGAGGCACTAAGACACACATTAACTTTACTTGGCGTTTACAGTAACCATATGAATGATTCTTTTTGTACATATGAAAGTGACAAATGTTGCCAGAAAGCCCCTATGTCTTATATGCTATATGCTATGCTATAGCAGAAAATGTTTCCTATATGTCACGGTTGCCAGTATGTGTTACACATGGTAGATACTTAGTCCAGGTATGATTAGCTTCTATTCAGGTGATTGGATGTTACAGTCAGGGAGCGAGGAAAAAGACGTTATCTCATAGGTGTTGCCACAAATACGTCTCCTAATCTGTTTAGTGCAGCTGATTTCCTGTCACTTTAATGTACTGCATATGTTGCCGCCAAGAGTCTGGGATATCTATCAGCTTCTGACACTCTGAATAATTTGAGTCATGCACACCATGATTAACCAGTGATAATACTGTACACTCGGATTACAGCACAGTTGGTATTGGGAGGCGTCATCTGACCACCAAAATAGAATACTTTATCCCTGCAGATGAAATTGAAGGGCCATTTATATCTCACAATGCCATGTCAATCTAGATATTTGATGATCTGTCATGTTCAACCCACTGTTAAGCATGGAGTAAAGTCCCTTACGTTCATACAGTGCTTCACACCCACAAATCTTTAAATATAACCTTCTGGGCTTCATTGCAACTTTGTATTTCAGCTTCAAATGCAAGCTGCTATCCAATTTCCTTGAGGATCAGTCAAGTACCTATATAACCCATCTTCAGTTTGTTTGGTTGTTTTATAGCAATGGTTGTCAACTGGTTTGGCTGCGCCTCCTTGGCAAGATGGTACCTAAATTGCGAAACGTTCAAAGTCAAACTTTTCATACATCTTATGTTTAAAGCAGGGCTGTCAAAAGTAACACGTTAATAGTGGTAACTAAGGCGATTTTCGCACAAACACAAAACGCTCATCATTTCCAAAATATTTTCTGTAAAGATGTGGAGCCAGTTCAGAAACTATGTGCGTCCATATGAATGTACTGAAGACGATGTAATACATACGCCTGCGTCACATACGCTGTGAAATTTTGAAATCGGACACACGTGACAGACAGGCAACCAAACACTGGGCATGGCAGTTGCGCAGACGGCTTGTAATCAGAAAACTTGGCGGCAAGTACAAGTGGCCGAACTGGGCCGATGATGAAGTGGAACTGTTGCTTCGAGTGAGACTGGATTATAAAACCAGAATAAAGTGATGTGCTGTGTCTTCCAGCATTGGTTGTTCTAGAAAATGAAGAAGCAGATTTTGCTGCAATAGCGACAGTAGGCTCACTAGCTTCAGCAGAACAAAAGCAACAATTACGGCGCTGTTGGTGTTTCCGTGTTTGGGGTTTTAGGGCATATATGTTTGTAAAGGGGTGGAGCTATGATGCAAGCTTTTTAATAGAAGCCTTGTCTTTAAATCTTTCCACTCTGGGACCTAGTTTCAAAAGTGTTCATGTACAGACCCTGAAAACCCCAGCTTTATGTGGATGATACGCCGTTTTGATAAAGTATTTGTGTTTAGGATCGTCTTTGTGTGGATGGGGCTTAATTTATTTCATGTGTTAATTTTCTTTAGCGTAATTAATGCATGCGCACCGTGTCAAGCCACCATCTCGGCACACTGGCTTCCTCGCATAGCCCGACACTCACACTTTTTTTAATAACTTTGTTCTGACCAGAACATTTAGACAGCAGTGCAATTCCAACACCATAGCTGTATCATTAACTCAGAAAGTCTTTAGTCCCCCTGGGAATGACACTTCCTCATTGTTATTAGATAACAGCGAGGTGCATTCAGGGACACTCACTCCCAACATCACAACATCTCTATTATACGTGTGTGTGGTTTAAATAAACAGAAAGACATAGAAAAATACTAAATTGATATTGTTATTACGCTCTAGCCTCACTACAATTTGCTGCATTTAAGTATGCTCAGAGAGCCCACAAAAACCATCTACCCTCAAAACAGTGAATTCAACTTAAAAACATTACCTTTAATGTCTTTGTCATCTCTCCCGCTCAAGCTTGAAAAAGTCGCCCATTAACTCACTTTGAAAAAGCGCAAACAACACGAGGAACATTCACGGACATTGGGTCTTTACAGTTTTTATTTTCCTCGGGCAAAGACCTGTTTTTATGCTATGCATAGTTAGGCAGTCCTGCTGAACATGTGTTCAATGCCTTACTCGATGGAAAGCATTCAAAGCAGAGCTCCTATTTAAGGGGAAAAGGATTTGCAAATCATAGCGTTGTGCCTTTCATAACATCAAGCACATTATTTCATTGTTTCCTGTCATGGTTGTATATAGAAACAGATTCCTTCTTTATGAAAAATGGCCCAAACAGCCAAATCCCTAACACTGTCAGATCGACGCTCTGGCTAGAATGATTTCAGTCCAAGTGACTCATTTGCTGGCTGAAGTGAATTCTTTGGAACAAGTCGCGTTGACAGACATAGCATACGTTATCCATTACATACATTTTCATAAATGCCGGTATGCCAAAACTTGTGGGGCTTTTACTCTCCAAAACCAATTTGTTTTTTTACACCTTGTGTAACACCTTTGCCTCCCTTGAACAAAGTACCACTGTGTTCAAGCTGCCATGGTATGGTTTGGAATGGTAAACCCTTATCTGCTTTTATTTCCACCATGCACTCTATGGATGTGTCTTTTACAGCCTGTAAAACACAGCATTATTACACCTCTTTTCTGTTGTACCAGCACGGGAAGAGTGATGAGCTATGACAGCACTTTTGTGTAAGGGAATTCTACAATTAGAAAGAGAACATTTAATGTATTTTCTTGTGTTTTTTGTAGAACCCCTGAGCAGTGTCCCAGTGTGGTGTCTCTTTTGTCTGAGAGCTACAACCCTCACGTCCGTTGTGGTGCTGCAATGGCATTAGGCATCTGCTGTGCCGGGACAGGCAACAAGGTGAGTTCACCATACCTTACCACAGCGTTTCCCAACCTTTTATTGAGCCAACATACCAAGCGTGCCATTACATATTCTGTTGTATGAAAGGCAGCAGGTTAATTACTGTATGCACTTTCTACCATCTTTTGTGTTGCTGGCTAGATAGATGACCGAAGATACATTATTTGTAGTAAATAAATGAATAAATCATTTCATAAACAGTCATCTTTTCCAGACTGGACCATGATAAGTGAATTTCCACTAAGTAGGATTGCTTATTCATAAACTGAATATTTTTGTAGTTGGAGCATAGAGAAAACCAGGTTATGACCTTTTAAAATATTTTTTTAACGTCATTAAAGCACTCTCGACACTAAAGAACACTGCCAACAATCGCTGATGCTCATGGCACACTAATGGGCCGTAGCACAGTGGTTGGAAATATCATCATTTTATTGATTCCAATTCACAGTCTCTGGGTCTTTCAAAGCACGTACATGTTTAAGCAATCCAGGCAGAGCATCAAATGTGCATAGTAACAAGAAGTAGTAATACTTGCAACACTTTGTATACAAACTACCATAAATTCCGGAAGCCGCACCCACTAAATTTCATGAGAAAAAATAATTTATGCATGCATATGTAGGCCATGCCTGTCTATAAGCCACAGATCTCCATGTTGTAACATGGGAACATGGGACGGAACATGAATGCATTGTGAGAGTCTGCTGGGAATGTCTGGCAGAGTTCCCTGTCAGAAGAAGTTTCAACTCCCACCTCTGGGAAGTTCAGAGGGAGGCAGTGGACGTTGAGTCCAAGTGAGCCATCTTTGTGCCTCCATTGTCGAGGCGGCTGATCGGAGCTGTGGCCGTGAGGTAACTGGTGCCTGTTGTGGCGGTAATCACAGAACCCGTTGGTGGACACCAGGGGCGTGGGATGCTGTCAAGCTGAAGGAGTCCTATTGGGTCTTTTTGGCTCATGGGACTCCGGGAGTAGCAGACAGGTACCGGCAGGCCAAGTCTGTGGCTCTGGGGGTCACCGAGGCAGAAACTCGGACATGGGAGGCCGAAATGAGTTTCCACCGCAGGGTGGTTGGGCTTTCCCTTTAAAGAGGGTGAAAGCGAGGGTGAGAAGCACTGTCATTCGGGAGAGACTCTGAGTAGAACCGCTGCTCCTCCACATTGAGAGGAGCCAGATGAGGTGTCTCAGGCATCTGGTCAGGATGCACCCCGGATGCCTCCTTGGGGAAGTGTTTAGGGCACGTCCGACCAGTAGGATGCCTCGGGGAAGACACAGGACACGTTGGAGGTCTCTCAAGGGGAACACCTTGGGATACACCGGGAGGAACTGAATGAAGTGACCGGGAAGAGGGAAGTCTAGGCTTCCCTGCTTAGGCTGCTGCCACCACGACCCGACCTCGGATAAGCAGAAGAAGAAAGAAGAAGAAAATGGATGGATTGATGCATAATATACAATTTTTTGTGTTTTCTCTATGGTGAGGATGTGTGCATTAAGTGCAAAATGACTATTCTGATGCATGGGAGATTTAGCGACATAACAATGTGACTGTAAATCAGTTGTAAGGTTCAAAGCACCAGAAAAAAGTAGAGGCCTATATGCTGGAAAGTAAGGTAAGAGCACACTGAAAAGAACTGGAACACAAACCCAACTATAATCATTGAGTACAAAACTCTGCCTTCAATTGCAAAAACCAGGTTGTCCAGCGCTGGATGCTTGCTGAAAGCGTACACAATGCCACTGAAGCTTATTAGGCTCTTTTTATTGCGAGAGTAATGATGTTTTGACGAGAAGTAGGTCACCTATTTAGATGAATCAGTTATTTTGGAATTTGTATGAATTGTTTGCATATTGTAACTGGTGTTGTATACCCTGTGTACATGGAACATATGAACACATTTTTGCAGTTCACAATCAATGAATCTGAACTCCTCATTCATCTATATTATACATAATACATCAATGTGCTTTACATTCTGATTTATCAGGAATCCTGAGGATTTTATTGTCTACCTCAATGTCCATCAGCGGATGAACAACCTCCCCTCCAAGCTTCCCTTTTGGGTCACCACAATTAATGCTCATTGAGCAGCAGAGTGGAAAAAAAGACAAATCATCTCTGTGTCACAATAGGCACAAATTGTTGCAGGCGGAGCTTGTTTTATGTGTCAAAATGTTGTCCCGGGCAACCAGATATGGATGCTGCTAATCTCATCAATTAGTAAGGTCTTATTTCCTCCGCTAATCATTTTCCTGAGGACATGTTGCCCTTGTTCCACTACTGTTGCATTTGCAAATAACACAGAAAAAGGTGTTTGGTTATAGCTGCAATAGTACTGTACCTTAAAAATCTCTAAATCTCTAATATAAAATCTAAATATGACATTCTTGACAATGCTTGTCTGCAGGAAGCCATCAATCTGTTGGAGCCTATGACCAACGACCCGGTGAACTATGTGAGACAAGGTGCTCTCATTTCTTCTGCCCTCATCATGATCCAGCAAACGGAAGTAACGTGCCCAAAGGTTTGTGTACTCTATGTGGTACTAAAGAATGGAATGATTCTGTTTGGTATCGAGGTAACTGCAGACAGCTTCATTGAAAACATCAGCTATTATGAAGATGGAAGGAAAGAAATGTGTCATGGCGCACTGGAAAGTAACTAGTCCAAGCATAACTTCACACATTCGCCCTTGTAGCACCTCATATATTGTCACAGACAGTTAAGAAATGCCAGACACCTTAGCAGAGACTCCTCATCTGCACAGCAGTTTTGAAAGCTAAGGTCCCATGCAGAACTGTGCAAGAGTAGGCTAGTTTTTTCTAAACAGTGGAATGTTTTGAGATATTACATCCATGATCCATGACTGTTTATTTTAAGATAGTCTTTGTAATTTACGGATCAGCTTCACTTACAGATGACAACCTTTTGTCTCTTAAGGTACATATTCCCCATAATAACAAATACATCTTTATGTGCCAAGGTCAAGTGCTTTTTTTGATTGTTTGCAAAGGCATAATAGCATTTTAGCCTTATTCATGTAAGCGAAGACATCTTTGCATTCTTCTTTTGTATAATAATACTTAATCTCCTTTCCTGTAGGTGAACCAATTCAGACAGCTTTATGCAAAGGTGATCAATGACAAGCATGATGATGTTATGGCCAAATTTGGTGCCATCTTGGCCCAGGGAATTCTTGATGCAGGTCAGTGTGTTCATATGGAGGTATAGTCTATTCAATGGAATGAGACTACCCTCAAGGGCCACATACTGAAAAGAAGATGTAAGGTCCACTTTGATATTTGTAAATATGTTAAGAAGTTAATATATATTACAAGAAAAAAAACTACATCTCATCTTGGTGATGGAGGTAAAAAAAAAAGTATCATTATGAACTTTTTCCCATTTTTGCTTTTTATTTTCCAAATATTCTACATTTGTTCTTAAATAATCTTTGTACTTTAACAGTTATATTATGACGTCATTCCCCTAATATTTTGACATTGCAGTTATTCAATTTTATAACTTTTTACCCAAATACATTTTCCTAAAATGACAACTTTGGTTTATTTTTTTTAAAATTACAACTTAAAAAAAGATTGTATTTTTCAACTCCATACTACTAAAATGACATTTTTTGTATCCCTATATTACAAGTGTATTCTTGTAGAAGTGCGCCTTATCGTATCAGTTTTTTGTTTTGCAAAATTAGAGCTGCTTTTTTTAAACCATTTTAGTTTTTCTTGTTGTAATTATGACTTTATTGCCATATTTTGACATGTAAACAAAAATTACAACTTCAAGAGTTTTGTTTGTTTTTCATAATGCAAAATCTTTAAAAAAAGTGCTTCTTTAATAGTTAAACTGTTACGCTAGTGTGCGGTTTTGTATGTGATTTTATTCATTTGAGTAAACGTCTGTGCTTGACCACCCGTGCACTGCAACTCTGGAACAGATCACATTAAGGTTCATTAGCGGCCGGCGTTTAGCGCAACTCAACCCTGCTCGCAGCCACATGGCCCTTTGGTGTCCCGCTGGTGATTACGTTTTTCTGATCGTCTCTGGTGTATGTGTGCCCACACAGCTGTTTGTGGACACAAGCGCACAGAATGGCTTTATATGTGTGAGGTCCTAGCGCCACACTCCCGCTGACTCAGAACACACCCATTTTCTGGTGTATACACAAGTCCTTCAATCCAGGCAGGAGCAGCATATCATTCTTTGTGCAAAGGCAAAAAGTAACTATATTTTTACAAACTGACTGCATCGTGCAATGTAAAAAATTTTAGATTTTTGCCTATGTTTTTTTTTCTTAGATTTTTTACATTAGTTGTAATGTGTTTTTGGCAATGGTCAAGAAGCAAAATTACAAATCACATTAGGTGCAGGCATCAGCCATACCATGACAACCTTGAATGAGAGAGCATCCAGACAACCCTTGATTGCAGGTATCACTTTTCGAATTGTAGACATGTCTCCACTCCCTCCTGTCTGCCATGCACAAGTCCGACTTTTCATAGACCTGGTTTCACCAGGTATTTAAACAAATTCAGGCAGGAAACGCGCCTTTCCTGTTTGGATATCAGCCACACACATTGTAAGATAAAGCTTGTACAACCACTGTGTTTTTAGTCGTCTGCTGGTTCTAGGGGGTTTCAAAGTGTTGTGTTGTGGTAATTGTATTTAATTTGACAGGCGGAAGCAATTAGCTCTTGGAAATGAGGCCCAGTGATAATGAAACCAAGGGACTGGACAGAGAAATGAAGGAAGATGGACAGAGTAAGAGGGAACACAAAACAGGACCTCTCTTTTGTGTTCTATCTCACTTATCTAGAATTACCTTCCCCTTGTCCTCTCTTACTGTCACTAATTAAAAGAATGCATTTATTAAATCTTACCCTCGCCACTTTGTGCTTTGAATGTTGTGGCTTCACTCTTATCTGTTTTGCTAAATATATTCATTTATAAATTATTGCTGTTTCATGGTTGACCATAGTCTATTATTAGTAACATATGCAGGGTTGGGGGGTATGCTGGATCCTATCCCAGCTGGGTACAATCTGGAATGGTTGCCAGCCAATAGCAAAGCACATATAAACAACTGTTCACGCTCATATTTATAGCTATGCACCATTTAAAGTCTCCAATTAACCTAATATGCATATTTTTGGAATGTGGGAGGAAATCGGAGCACCCGGAGAAAACGCATGCACTAACACACGGGGAGAACGTGCAAACTCCACACAATTACCCAGATGATCACAGATGAGATTCAAACCCAGATTTTCCAATCTCCTGGCCAACATGCCAACCACTAGGCCACACAGTGTGGCCCCTTATTTATGCAAATTATATTTGTATTTCAGAATAATATAAGCCTTCAGAAGATGCAAAGACATGTGATATGTACTGTTCTACAATGTTAGACCCATACAGCTGTTAGTGTGCCATGAGAACAGAACCCAACACTTTCGCGTGACAGCCATCTTCATCACATAGTCACTGCATGTCAGTAATGTTACATTGATAAGACAATAGCCGCTGCTGGAAGTACTGTAAGGGAACTCTCGTAATGCTAACATGTGAATCTTTTATTTTCTGTTAGTATGTCTATTATATTGGGTAATGGAGTGTAAAGATGATTGTAGCGGTGTCATTTCATGTCTATGGGGTTTACAGGTTTTCTGTGCTCTAACTTCAAAAATATTCTATTTATAAATAAGGAATCCTACTTTACAGAAATATTATGAGGAAAAATAAAGCAGTCCTGGGACGCTGCGATGAAGTCAGCTTCCCTCTGGGTTCTGAGTGCTGGTACCCTCTAGTGGACAGAGAGATCATTGCAGCACCATCCATGATTTTTTATGCTGCTTGTCATCTAATAAAATGGAAAGTTGACTACAACTTATATTCAGGTCTAGAATTTACACTAATAGTCTAGATTAAACTTCTATTGGCACATGCAGATATTTATCAGGCACATGTTTTGAGTGTTAAGCTCCTGTGTGATGTTTATTGTTTGCAAGATGGCACCGTGAGTCAGACTTGTATTGAGTAATGACCCCCTGCAATTGCTGTTTGGTTGACAAGCTTATTATGAGGTTTTTCTCTAAATTTAGCAGGTGCAGCTCTACACCGGAATTTACAGTACTATGTTGATCCAGGTAGATCAGGAAACAAAAGGAGGCTCAGCATTTTACACTTTCACTAAATCATAAAAATTCTGTGTCATAATTGAAAAAAACGGCGTTGACATGCAGCAGTTGATTGACAGGGGCAGCATCGCAGTTTCGGAAAGTCCTAGGGGAAGCCTTGTGGCAATAATGCCAATGTCATATAACAAGAAAAAAGTTGAACCAGCAGAGATTTTACGAGAAAGTCCAAAAAGTAAGACAAAAATGTCACAATTTTACAAGAATAAACTCAGAATATTTATAAGGAAAAATAATATAATTTTAGTTGCATAGAGGTGATTTTTTTTTATTTTATAAGTCGTAACATGAGAAACTAACAAAACAAAATACAAAATGGGTAAAGTTTTAATATGGGAGCAAAGTAAAAAATAAAATGAGAAGAAAATGTACAAAGATTTTTCAAGAAAAAATATTTAGGGTGAAAAAAACAGTAAAATGGGGGGGAAGACAAACACTCAAGTTAATACTAAAGTTTTTTTCACCTTTACATGAAAGGTTCTGGAAACAACATACTAGGTGTCTTTATTTCTTTTGAAGTTTAAAGTTTGGCTTTCCTTAGGGCCAAAGTAAACAAACTGGTCTATCAACATTTATATACCAAAGAATGTGGCTGCAAAGTATATGACAATATGGATTTAAGGCCATGTAGCCAATCCGTATCAGACACTGTTTTTCTTCTTAGTACCTTCTTGAGCACCTCTGCTGGTTGCAGCCAGGTGGTGCACTCCACTTTTCCGGAACAATTATGTTAATATTGTTTTTTTTTTAAACTAATATTACCACTATTAGATCTTGTCCCTCATATAGAGGGTTGTGTCAGGAAGGGCATCCGATGTATAACTTTTGCCAAATCAAAACATGCAAATCAAACAGAAGAAAATGATTTGCTGTGGCGACCCCTGATGGGATAAGCCGAAAGGAAAAGAAGAAGATGACAATGGTGAGATGCAGTTTTTTTCTTGAAATATATGTAGTTTCTTAGTATATCTACGTGTGTTGATTTATAAAATATCCCAGTGGCCTTTGCATCTTTATTTTTCAGTATGTCGACTCAAACTAGAGTTGCTGAGGTTTCTAGTGCACGACAGCCGCCGAAACTCATTAGCTGTGTGCAACTTCAGAAGCATTTCGTTTGAGAGGTTCCACTTGGCTTGTGAATAACCTCCTTTGTTGGAAATGTCAAAAGTTGAGTGTTCTTAATCTGTTCTGACAGATTAAGTGGCTCATTCGGGCCAGCCCTCAGTCACCGGATTAGGTGTCAAGACCCCCTCTGAGTTTTAAATGATTCTCTTGACCTCAGATAAGACTAACGTTACCTGGTATTGTCTTCTTGTCTGATTTAATTTCAAGTGGGATGGGCTCTTTTAAACAAAACATAAATTCTGTTCGTCAGTATGGACATAACACATCCTTCCAATCTGCCCTTCCTGTCACTGTCTTTGTCTCCAATCCTCCCTATTGTTAACAACAAATGGAAACAGGGTGTTACTTATGGACCTCATTGCACAGCTGCCTAACAAAGATACATGTGATCCGGAGTCAGTCATAATGTCACACAAGATCAGAGCATTGTGGCCGTTTTCCACTACCCCTTTTTGTAACTGGACGGCTTGACTCGACACACTTTCTTTGCATTTCCACTAGGGGGTACTAGATGGTACCCGGACAGTTTTTGTATTTATTTATTTAGACCTTTTACATAAAATTGTTGTAAACATACAAATACATTTAATTCTTAATTTATAATAATAATTATATATAGACATTATTTAATATTTATTTCTAAAGTAGTAATCATTTGATTAATACAATTAACAAATGTATTTATTAAATCTGTAATTTAATGAATTATTAAATTCATCCAGGTCTACATCCAGACCTACTAAAACAAGATATTTACTTGCATCTTGGACCTAACCAATTACTTGATTAATCCAAACAACAAACTTCAAATTATTCATTATTTCATTCATTTTCTATACCGCTTATCCTCATTAGGGTCGCATGACTTCAAAGTATTGATTAAGAAAATTGTTGTTAGTTGCGGCCAAAAATTATTTTTAGTTGAGGGGAGAGCATTCACCAATTTTTAATTTGTGACTCAAAAAAATTTCTCAGTAGCACAGTTGCTACAAGTATTTATCTAACCCCCCGTCCTGTCCTCCCTGTGTTCCAGGTGGACGTAACGTGACTATCTCCCTGCAGTCCAGGACTGGTCACACGCATATGCCATCAGTAGTGGGGTTGCTCGTCTTCACCCAGTTCTGGTTCTGGTTCCCCCTCTCCCACTTCTTGTCCTTGGCCTTCACACCCACCGCCATAATTGGCCTCAACAAGGATCTCAAGGTACTGATGTGTCTTTGTATTGTATCACTTCTTTTCTGCTGGACAAAGCTGCACCTTGCTGAAAACATGTTTATCTCAATATTGTAGTATCATTTTAGCTATAAAAAGCAGGCCTTGGGGAGAAGACAGGGCAGTCTAACAGCATCTAGAAGCACTGAGAAGCATAGCTGCTCTTTTCCTCAGTGGACCGATAACTTTGTTATTAAGATAGTGTGGTGGGTGGGAGTTGTTTTGCTCTGCAAAAAACCGAAAGATGCAAGTCTGACAATTCAAGAACAATGCCATCATTTGAGTCCACATTCCCATCTCTCCCTCCATAGCTAGAATAGAGAGAGGCTTGAATGAGTGAGTTTCAAGTCTGTTTATTAGAAGCGGCTAACAAAGTATGTGGAGTACATTATGCGGGTTCCCAGTGTAAGCAAGACATAGAGGGTGGCATTTATCACATTTCAGCCAGCTTGGTTGTTAAATCTTCCACAGTTCAACAACTACCAGGCACATGTTTGAAGGTTGTGTCTACAAAAAAAACATATTTTCAAAAAATATTCTCCCCTCTGCCTTTTTGTAAAAAGTGATGTTTATGTTTTTATTTCTGTGCTTCTCAAACCCTTTGGATGCGGGATTCACCATAATCCTTCAATGACAAGCGGTGACTCAAATTGTGGAAATCTTTGAATGCAAATTTCTCAAATATCTTACTTATTTAAAAATGAAATTTTTAAAAATTTGAAACGTATTTGATGTATTTTTTATTTTGAGCCACACAAAATAAAAGCACACATTGTACATTACTGTGCACACTGCACCCACACCGGTACAGTCCATCCATCCATCCATTTTCCACCGCTTATCCGGGTCCAGGTCGTGGGGGCAGCAGCTTCAGTAGGAAAGTCCAGACTTCCCGGTCCCCAGCGACCTCTTCCAGCTCCATCGGGAGGACACCAAGGCTTTCCCAAGCCAGCTGTGAGACATGGTCCCTCCAGCGTGTCCTAGGTCTTCCCGGGGGCCGTCTCCCGACTGGGCATGCCCGAAACACCTCACCAGGGAGGCGCCCGGACTAGATGCCCGAGCCACCTCAACTGGCTCCTCTCGATGTGAAGGAGCAGCGGCTCTACTCTGAGCTCCTCCCGGATGGCCGAGCTCCTCACCCTATCTCTTAGGGTGAGTCCAGCCACCCTACGAAGGAAACTCATTTCCGCCGCTTGTATCCGCGATCTCATTCTTTCGGTCATGACCCATAACTCATGACCATAGGTGAGGGTGGGAACGTAGATCGATCGGTAAACAGAGAGCTTTGCCTTACGGCTCAGCTCTCTCTTCACCACGACGGACCGGTACAGCGCCCGCATTACTGCAGATGCTGCACCGATCCGTCTATCGATCTCACGCTCCAACCTTCCCTCACTCTTGAACAAGAACCCGAGATACTTGAACACCTCCACCTGAGGCAAGACCTCACTCCCAACCCGGAGGGTACAGTCCACCCGTTTCCGACTGACAACCATGGCCTCGGATTTGGAGGTGCTGAGTCTCATCCCAGAAGCTTCACACTCAGCTGCAAACCGCTCCAGTAAACGCTGAAGGTCACAGCCTGATGAGGCCATAAGGACCACATCGTCTGCAAACAGCAGAGACAAGATCCTAAATACTGACATGGCCTCCTTGTTCACCTGATCTGAAGCCCATTGGAGAACCTGTGGTCCTTCATCAAATGTGAGATTTATAAATAGGGAAAACAGTACACCTCTCTGAACAGTGTATGGGAGGCTGTGGTTGCTGCTGCACGCAATGTTGATGGTGAACGGATCAAAACATTGACAGAATCCATGAATGGCAGGCTTTTGAGTGTCCTTGCAAAGAAAGGTGGCTATATTGGTCACTGATTTGATTTTGTTTTGTTTTTGAATGTCAGAAACGTATATTTGTGAATGTTGAGATGTTATATTGGTTTCACTGGTGAAAATAAATCATTGAAATGGGTATATATTTGTTTTTTGTTAAGTTGCCTAATAATTATGCACAGTAGTAGTCACCTGCACACACGGATATCCTCCTAAAATTGCTGAAACTAAAAACAAACTAAAAACTGCTTCCAAAAATATTCAGCTTTGATATTGAGTTTTTTGGGTTCATTAAGAACATGGTTGTTCAATAATAAGATTAATCCTCAAAAATACAACTTGCCTAATAATTCTGCACTCCGTGTATATTGTGTCATGCCCTACCCCAGATGCCCAAGGTGCAGTATCGTTCCAACTGTAAGCCATCTACCTTCGCATACCCACCAGCACTGGAGGTTCCCAAAGAGAAAGAGAAGGAGAAGGTGATGCATACTTTTTCTAAAATGTTGCTCTTTCAAATACTTCTAATTTTCATCATCGTGTGTCTGATTGTCTCTAATATTGTGCTGCAATCCATAAATGTCTGTGCTGTTTGTGTGGGTGTGTGCGTGGGTGTGTGCTAGGTATCCACTGCTGTTCTCTCCATCACAGCTAAAGCAAAGAAGAAAGAGAAGGAAAAGAAAGAAAAGGAGGAGGAGAAGATGGAAGTGGTGAGTGAAACAATTCTTCCCACCATTGTTAGCATCTTATTTTACTTTACTTTATTTTCCACGGTGTCCAAGGTAAAAACTTTCAATGGCATTTGTGTTTAGACGGGCTGCATTCCAGTTCTAGTGGATCTTTCATTGGGTTGTTTGATCGTCTCAGTGCTGGTGCTGACAAGACTAGTGGGCAACCGTCTTGTATCATTTTGTACATTTTTCACCTAATATTTATTGTGAAGGTTAGTTGTTAGGAGGTTGGCACCTACTTCCCTGGTCACGTCTACTAATCCATGTTTACAATTAGATTGTCTGGCTTGGATGGCCTGGATTTCCAATGCAGGCGTCCCTCGCAGTATTGCGATTCAATTATCACTCCCTCACTACATCAGTTTTTCAGAAATTAATGAATACATGATGGCTGCTTGGTGGTAGACTATGGTTTATTAGTCAAAACATATTGAAATAAAAGTGTAATGTAGTATTATGGTCACTAGTTGGCAGTAATGACACAAAACATAGACATTAGCTTACATTACATTTCATGACTTCATGCAGTGTTAAAGTAGTCAGCTATGGCATGCCCCAAATGATATAATGGGGAAAAAAAGCTCTCCCATCCTGTGTAGAAGTGGTAAAGTTTAAGTTAAAATTAAAATTTTACTTTGTGCAAATTCAATCATCAAGTTCGGGTCTTAAACCAATTAACCACAATAACTGAGGGATTACTGCACTGTGACAGGAGGTGCAGGAGGGCGAGAAGGAGAAGAAGGATGAGGAGAAAGAGAAGAAGAAGGAGTCTGAGCCGAACTTCCAGCTCCTGGAGAACCCGGCCAGAGTGATGCCTGCTCAGCTGAAAGTCCTCAACATGCCGGAAAGCTGTCGCTACCAGCCCTTTAAACTGGTAACTAAATCATCAATGTTTGAATGGAACCAAAACTGTACAGTGGAACATCTGGATGCTGGTCCACCTCCAGGTTTATTCACTTTCTGAAACAATCAGTTCCAGAGATGCCTTGGAGTTACGATGATAGTGTTGTGTGTACAGTGGGAGTGAACACAATCCTTTGTGTATCTTCCTCTTATAACTCTGACAGTGGTGCAAATGTTGTGACTTTACAACGCAATTTTTTTTTGCTATTCCAAATTCTACTCCACAGCTGTTTGTTTTTTTTTGTAGGCCTGCAGCACATTCTAGTAGCAAAAATAAAACAACAGTAGCAACAATGGAAAAATTAGGAATAAAGTCAAAACATTAAGAGAAAAATGTGTTAATCTAACAGGAAAAAGTTGTAATTAACAAGAATGTCATATATGTGGAAATATAAAGTCATTTTGGTAGCATAAAGTTGAAATATCAAATATGAAAAACAAAGAATGACTTTAGGTTGCGAAAAAGATGCAATATCACAAAAATAAAGTCAAAATATTTTTAATTACGATAAAGCTAAAAAAAATTTAAAAAAAAACAGCAGAAATTGAAAAGAAACAGCTCTATTTTTATTGTATATTCAAATGGCAAAACGTTTTTTAAGAGAATAATCTCAAAATACTATGAGGAAAAGTAATTTTATTTTAGTAGCATACTGTAGAGTTCAAATATTAAAGAAAAAAATGTATTCTTTAAAAGTTATACTAAACAAAGGTGCAATTTTTGGAAAAATTAGGTTGGGGAAAAGTAATAAAGTCAAAATATGGCAAAATCATACTATTAAGACAATTTTAAAATATTATTGAACAAATAGTATATAAAATATTTTGAACAAGAATAAGGTTGAAAAACTGAGATGCAGTTTTTTCTTGAAATGTATATAAATTCCCAGTCCAGGGAAGTCAGCTGGGATTGGCTCCAGCATACCCTCGCGACCTTATGAGAATAAGTGTGGGTATAGAAAATGGATGGATGGATGGATAAAACTTCTTAGCATATCTTTACAAAGTATCAAGGTGGCAAAGTTGCATCCTTTCATTTTTCACTTTGTGGTCCTCCTTGGAAAAAGCATGGACACCCCCCAAACTAAACTCCCAACGGCACTGCATCCGAGGGTGTCTGGTGGGGTACATTGTGGTTCTCTACGCCTGCATATACGGAATTTTGCTGGAGGAAGTGAGTCACACCATGTCAATATGATATGAATGATGTGAGCAGATGGTCTGCACAGCTTCTCCAAGCTGAGCTGCAGCACGTTAGGCCCGTAAAACTCCACTCCGCTAAATGTTTTCCGCAGTCAGTGGCAGTGCTCCCTGACAACAGCCAATCGGCACGCAGCGCCGTGCCGTAAAGAGGAAATAGTGTTTTGATTGTGTCCAGCGACTAAAACGCCGACTTGTACATGATGTGACTTTATTTTTATCGACTCCTTTTAGGGCTTTGTTGTCTTTGTTCGCAGGAAGCACGGAACTTTTATAGACTTGATACTTTATCAGATCTGCTCAATGTTGACCTGAATCCAAAGATGAAAGCTTCATTGAAAGGAACCTCCAACTGGACTTACCGTCAAGCCCCCTCACACTTTTTACCCTTAATCTCGTAAATGACACAATTTTATTGCTTCTTTTAAATAATTTAATTGAATAGATTTATTTGTATTTTTTTAGTGGGGGAAAAACACAAAACATGCTGTTTTTCCCAATTGAATATTTCGAACGAGGTTATTACAACCTTGGCCAAAATGGGTCCTGAGGGTGTAAGGAGTGTTAGTATATATGCAAATATTCACACCGCAAAAGAGTGTATGGGCAAATTTGTAAAAGTTTCTTAGAATTAGCTTAAAAATGAGCAATGTATTTTGAATCCAATCAGTCAAAGAAGAATATCCATTTTTGGTGCCTAAAAGGGGCTGTGTGTCTTGTGTTATGAGTGCTGTGTTTACCTGACTCTAAAAGGCTGTATGTATGTGTGTGCATAACTGGAAGAAAAGATCTGAGGATGATGCATGTATAAATCTGGAGAATATAAGATGTTTTCGTCTTTTGAAATGTTTGGGTCTTCACGGTACTCATTTCTTTTGCTTGTGCTAAGCTACACACAGGAGGCATCATCATCATGAAGGACACCAGCGAGGAAGAGGAGGAGCTGGTGGAGCCCGTTCACGCTCATGGCCCCAAAATTGAGGAGGAGGAACAGGAACCCGAGCCGCCTGAGCCCTTTGAGTACACGGACGAGTAAAAAGAAGAGGTATATTGGCATTTGTCGTTTAAACTTTGTTTATCCAAACCTCACCTCCTTGTCTTTCTGGTTTGCAGCTTGTCCGCGTTCATTTTCACACCACCTTCTTCTTCCCGTGGCTCCCCATTGGGCTTTTTACATGTTACCCTTGTATCGAGGTGTGTCAATACAATAAAACGCCATATACAACAAAGAGTTTGGTGTTTCATTCTTTTCTAATCCAATGCTTTTAACCTTTGCAAGCCATTGTCACCATGCATCACACCAAGTGTTGTCTTTAACACTTGACATGTCAGATCTGCTCCATGCGTGCTACCAACAAGGAAGTGTTGTGCCTTTCACAACACTGTTATGTAACTCCTTTTGACTTAAAGACTGGAGTTGTCTACTGGAGGAATTCTGAAAGTAGGAAATTTTGGTGCCCTATAAGTTCCAGCTGTGATTATGTGAGTAATATTGGATTTATATTAATATACAATAATCCGTTTGTGGCTTCAATCTCTGTTTTTCTAAATCATATTAATAAAACATCTGTTTAGTGGTTAAATACAGTCTACTAATCAAACATTTTGCATATTTAAGCAGCTTTTATGTTCTGGCTAAATTAGTGATTTTCAGGAGCATCAAAATGGCTAAATGAACAAATATAAGGCATTCAAAGGTGATATGTAGTATTCTACAGTGGTCACTTAGTCACAGTAATGTTACATTGACACAATTGCCACCGCAGGAAGTACCAAAGATAGATAAAAAAACTGTCTCAATGCTAACATGTGGGAGTCTATATGATGTCTTACGTCTTATTTTCTCTTGTCTACTATTTTGGGTAACAGCAGTGTAGAGGTTATTTCATGTCTAGAGGGCTTTGATGTTAAAAAACGCATCTAGAAGGTCATAAAGGGGTTGTCTATGCTATAACTACCTAAATTTTAAGTGCAATAAACAAGGCGTAACTGTACCTATTTTGTTATTTTAGTTTTAACCTACCGATGATGTGCTGTTGCAATAAACATGGATATATTTTTGCTGTGTCTTTAAATATATTTCCAGTACCTATTCAATTTATTGTGGCAATTTTTAGTTTAATTTTACATCCGTTTAAAAATCCGTTTCATTGTGTTATGTTAAGACAAATGGAACAAAATTGGGCTGTGCTGGATGACTACTTGAATTACAAGATTTAAAAACAAAACATTTACTGCTACACAAGAAACATAAATCTTTTTATTCATAAAAAAATATATATATTTGTCAATATCTAGAGAAAAATCTCCCCCAGTTGAATCCATCATGTCAGCAGAGCCAAAATTCCGCATGAATTGATTTAGTTTGGTAAATCTGGATTTCAACAGTTGTCTTGATTTGGAAACATAAGCGATCCTCTTCTTTCCTGCACACGTTACATTCTTCGCAACGCTACTGGAAAAATGTCAAGTCAAAGTTTGCCTGAGGTGATTTAGAGCTTGTCCACTCCAATCTGTCACCCCATGTATGCATGCGTCTGCATGTGTGTCTTTTGGCAAGCAGTGTAGTCGCAGCAACTCCTCCCATTCCCAGCAGCACTCTATTAAAAGATGCTTTGAAACCCTTCACCCATCTTTGCTTAGTCAGAAGAACAACCATGCTGGAAAATTGTATGCTTCCCGATTCGGGGAAGGCCCAAAGCGTGCTTAGATGAGTTTAGTGTGGAAGAACTTCCCATCAAACACTTTTGGGAGTGTGGTAGGACACCAGTAGCTGATGTGTAGGTGGTCCAAGACTTGGAAAGTCAACATGATTTCCACCCATTCACATCCTCCTCACTGATGGACGGGACAGATGCCTCACTGGAAAAAGTTGTCTCTTTACGCCAGCTAAGTCTATTTTAATACACAAATAACGAATGATCTTGAACAAATATGCACATTAGCACTCAAAGACATCAAATCTTACCTTTATGCATTCTTGCACACAAATATGTGTACATGTAAAAGAAAGGGGGAAATGCAGTACAGTCATCCCTCGCAATGTTGCAGTTTGATTATTGCTCCCTCGCTATTGCACTGTTTTTGCAGAAGAAGAAAAAATATCGCTGTTTGGTTGTAGACTATGGTCCATTATTAGTCAAAACCGTGTCAAAAAAGTGATGTGTAGTTTGGTCACCAGTGGCAGTTATGACAAACGTTCAGATATTATTAATCATAACTGGTTTTCTATGAACTACTAACATATTCGCTTTAAAAATATTGAGTCCTATATATTGATATTATTTATACAATATACTATTATATACTATATAACAACAATACTATACTATATATCAATATTGAGTTCCTATTAGTGAAATTCATTTATCATTAATTTATTGGGTCAGGAACCAATTAACTGCTATATGATTGTAAATTTACCACCACACACACACACACAAAACTATGGTGCATTCAAGGACTATTGAACAAAGTGAAACAAAACATCAGACCAAAACTCTAGATTTGAGGCATATATCTATCCATCATTTTGGAAAAAATAATAGCTTGTATTTCCAACATTGAAATGCATATACACAAACTTATATTTGCGTTTTTCAAGTATTTTTTCCAAGTACGGTAAAATCTGTACCTTAAATATGTTTTCATTGTTTGTTTACACTTAAAATCACCTCACAAAAGTGATGCAAAATGTAGGGTATTGTTAGCTTGTTTGCTGCTAAGCTATTAATAATAGTTAGCTGTGGCTGGTTATTATAGTGGCGGACTTACTGCCTGTTCATATGCTGCCCCCTAGTGGCATGTTTCCTGTGTTGGTAACGTAGGGGTGAAGTTTTCCAATTGTGAGCTGCACTGCACATCTGGGCAGTGGAAAATGTTGACATGGTGGGAGCGTTTGCACACTTCACAAATGAGCTCCAAGCATCACCATGCTAATAATAACATCATTGTAGCCAAGTGTGTGATCATGAATGACACAATACAATACTACAAAATATACGTAGAAATATATTACTAATAATGATATATCTTTGTTTAGCTCAATGTCGTGAACTTCTCTGTGTAGGATGGCATGCACTAGACGAAAGGGAGCGGGTGGGGTTATGTAATGCATGCCTATAAATAGACTGAGCTGTTAATGAAAGTATTAGTAACAGTCATGCAGAAAGTGAAAGCTATACAAGTGTCAATACACAACCCAGGGAGCAAGGGGGACATCTGGTGGTCACCTGCTGCACAAATTTCAAGTTCCCTTCATCCCCTATTTTATTGCAAAGGGCTTAAAAAATAATGAAAGGTCCTAAGCACAACTAAAGGTTATGTCTAATATTTTATATTCTAATATTTTCCAAAATATACGTTTAACAAAATTAAGAGGAAGTAATATTAGTAATTTTGTACCATTATGTAATTATATAATAGTTTTCTGTATTTTGTGACTGCTCTGTATGACGTAATATACTAAAATAAGGGCTAAGCCTATATCAATAATGGATCTATTATGTATATATAATATTGTTCAAAACTCGTTTGTACTGGATGACTGTTTGAAGTTGGTTTAGTTTTGTCTTAAAACAATGTGTTATTTGGTATTTTTAAAGAAAATAATTGGGGGAGAGGGTTCACATTCATTCTTGCCACACTTTATTGCTTTCCATAACAAAGTAAAATATATTAAACACCTAGCTTTTTTCTTTTTTGTTTTGTCTTTCGTCCTTTATCCTTTAATTTGTGCACATTGTTGTTGTTTTTTTTATATGATTCTTATGAAAGATGCTAATTTGAAAGTTAACTAATGCATTGTTATGAAGAAAAGATTACTTGGTGTTTGTTTAAACTACTAAAATGGCGGGCTTTCCGCTTGGCTTTGATTGGTTTAACAATTGTCCCTTCCGCTTCCGGTGTTTCCCAGCGCCCCCGTCGATTGAAATTAAAATTATTTTTTTAAACAAAATAACATTTATAAATGTTGGGGTTTTTTTTGGTGTTATGTTGTTTTTTTGTTGTAAACAGAGAACAACATGTTTGTGTTTAAATTCATCCGGTGGGCGTGTCCTTTGCCGGCTTTTTTTTTTTACTTACGCCATGATTGTGCCAAACTGCCACAGGCAACAGAAGCAGCAAGTCATCCTGACGGCGGTAGTTTCCTTTCTCACCTCCTGGGTTGTACTTCTGCTTGTCTGGAGCAAGGTGTAGTATTAGTCGGCAGCCAAAGGAAGAAGGTGCGTTTTTGTGGCCACGTTTCTTCGCCTTTTGACGCTTCCTGAAAGCAAATAACAACACATGGATCCTCCAAACGTGAACATGGAGGCGAAGAAGATGTTGCTGAGCCACGCTAAGACCTTGAGGCTCCACACTGGGAATTTAGTCAACAGAACTCGCCTGAAGAAGAAATGTCCGTGCTCCCCCAGCGAAGAGGTAAAGTTTTACCGTCGACGTCAGGGTAGTAAGTCCATATTTAATGTAGAACAAACCGCTTATGTTGGAGCGCGTGCACTACCACCTGAGGGCGGGAGTCGTCACATGACAGGGTAAACATGACGTGTGGACAAATTTATGCCGACTGTTCCTAAACCACACCTGGCAATCAAAAGGCTGGCGCTACATTTGGCATCCGTAGTGTTTAGTGTTGTAAAACAAAGCAGAACATACACACACACACACA
>QODF01000192.1:56390-97879 GCA_024372805.1 Oostethus manadensis
GTGGGCAAACTTACAAAATCAGCTGGGGTTCAAATATTTTTTTCCCACACTGTATGTAGGTATTATCAGTTTCTCAATAACATTTCAAATCAGGGGGCGCAAAACAATTTCTGTCCCATAAGGGGGGCCTGACAGAAAATAACTGAGAACCACTGCCCTACTAAACTTCCAGTGGTTTAATCTGACACATGACAGGCCAAAGCCAAGTCTTTCTGCTGTCTTTCAATGCTATGTAATCATATACTTACTTACATACACTGTCTCACTCTTATATAATTGTATCTGTCCGTTGCATTCCTCACACAGCTGCCTTCCACGTCTTGGTCTTTTCAGGCATTGATAAAAGTGACTTTTTTGGCCCCCACCCAATAAATGTACAGTACTGGTGGAGCAAGATGTGGTCCAGATGTCTTGGCGTCTTTTCCTGGAAATTTTGTGTGCTCACTTTACCTTCTCTTCCAGCTTCAAGAATGCATTCAGGCTACGCTGAGCAGCTGGGTCTCTACGATACAACCCCCGACAGAGGTGAGGCAACCTCGGCAGGGTCAGGCTGTGGTCTGGAGTGACTATATGTTGTCGACTTGTTCAATCACGTGAGACACCACTGTCAGACGGCATGATTCCAACAGAACAACTAACGTGATGAACTTCAAACAATGCCTGTAGGCATCCTGAAAAGAATCTGTCATGGCCAATGTTCATGCAATGGTGGATACCAGTCAGAAGGCGCCAGTCCAACTGTTCGTCTGTCTGTCTGCGATGGGATGGGACAGGACAGGGCATGGTGGTCATTTCATAGCTGACTTGTTTGATTGTGGGATGTCAGAATGCTTTGGTGATATACAGTATATATCCACATCCAAAGCAGTGAATGACTTCACGCCTGCTTTTTTATCTTGCTGAGCTCAGCAAATGTGTTTTTGGACTCAAATGGTAGTGGGCGGGCTTAAAGAGTGCAATGCAGCCATGCACACGATTCCCTGCATGGAACACATGTCATTATGTGATGATGTTAGGCGAATGTTTGCTTAAGGTAAACACATCTCGTCCTACTTATGAAAATGTCACTTTTCATTATTGTGCATTAGGGAGCTGCTTTAGATCAATAAAAAAGATGCAATGACCAAAAGACTTTTCAGTTGCAGAAACCAACTTTGCTTTTCTTGTGGTTCAGGACCTACCAGACACACTGGACTGCAACATCCCCCAAGCCACAGACGCTATCATACCTGAGGAGAGGGGGGAGCTTAAAGTTTCAGGTCTGTACTGCTACTCACTGACATACAGTGGAACCTCGACTTACAAAAACCTTTTTATACAAAAAAATCAGAATACATAAATTCAGAATTGGGCATTAAAGACATTTCTGTCCCATTTAACGAAAACATTTTCAAAATACGAAAATGAAAATCCAAAGAACTGCCCGGGATTTTCAATGTACTGCACCGCCATACAAGCTGCCCTCTCCTGGGGGCGGGGGTAATGCACCAAAGTAATGGATGCCAACCGCTGTAAAACCAAAGAAGAACCAGCTGCCCTACCATTGGTTATTTCGGTTATTTCCCATCATCCTCTTCCTCCTGGTATCCCCAATGATGCTATGTCACGGCGTACCGTTGCTCAGTGTACCGGAAAGCTTGCCTCCATTATTAAAAATGAAATAAAATTTAAAAAATCATAGTATTAAGTTATATAGTAGTAGTAGTAGTAGTAGTAGTGTATAGTAGTAGTTATATAGTATATGGTGTACTATATTAATTTAAATGTAGTTGCAGTACGGAAACTTATGTATGATTTCTGCCATCTGTCAAAACTCCTCCTCGTCTGCCATTAAGCTCACCTCACTTGACCTTTAAAGTATAGTGTCGTCATTATTATAGTTTTTCATTGATTTTATTCTTTTCTTATAGTTTTTTTTTTTTTTTTTTTTTTTACATTCATGTAAATGATTATGTTGTCATTAATGAACATATTTCTTTTGTGTGGGTAGAATATTTACACTGGGCCTGGGACGAATTATGCCAGTTATATGTAAATCATGTCTCATAGTACGAAACTTACAACACACAAAAGCCCCTCTAGAATGAATGAATTTTGTATCTTGAGGTTCCACTGTACCAGTAATGATTGTCAGGATCATTGATTGGCAGCCCTTAGTGTTGAAAGACAAAGAGAGCAACGAGAATCTCATGAAGGTTTTGCAGTTAATTTGTGGATGAGAGCGTGAAACATAAGTTTACAATATTCACCTTTTTGACAGTGTTTCACATTTTACAAGTTATGGGTTTTGGTTTTTTTATTAGCAAGTTCTAATTATCAAAATGATTAATAGTCGTCCACTGCCACTTTGGGGTTTGAATATTGCTCTCTTGCTATATCGCACTTTTTCAAAAATTAATAAATGACAGCTGTTTCATGGCTGACTATGGCCGATTGTTAGTCAAAATATTGAAAGACAATGGTGTGAAAGCATTTGCCTCTTCCACTTACAGTGACCACACAACCGAACACAAAATGCAGTTTTTAAATGAAAGATATTAAATGAAGTATTAAGGGAGAAAAAAAATCCAAACCTACATGGCCTCTATGTGGAAAAACCTAATAACTGGTTGGGCAATAAAGCGTTTGCCATAACTTGAAATGAGTTTTTTACAGTGCTGTGGAGAAATTTTGACCCACTCATCTTTGCAGAATTGTTGTCATTCAGCCACACTGGAGGGTTTTCCAGCATGAAGCGCCATTTTTTTAAGGTCATGTCACAGCATCTCAGTAGGATTCAGGTTAGGACTTTGACTAGGCCACTTAGGTCTTTGAACCCAAGTTAGTTTCAGCATGAGGTTACCAACAGATGGCCGAAAATTCTCCTTCAGGATTTTTTGTTAGACAGCAGAATTTATGGTTTCATTTATCACAGCAAGTCTTCCAGAACCCGAAGCAGCAAAACAGCCCCAGACCAATATATTTGGCTGTTGGTATGATGTTCTTTTTCTGAAATGCGACAGTACTTTAACCGCAGACATAGTGGGATACACACCTTACAAAAACTTCAACTTTTTTATTTTCCCAAAGATCTTGGAGATCATCAAGATGGTTTATGGGAAAATTGAGACAGTCCTTAAATGTTCTTTCTGTTCAGCGGTGGTTTAGTCCTGGAGCTCTGTTCTTATGGTGGCGTTATGAACACTGACCTTAACTGAAGCAAGCGTTCCTCGTTGTTTGCTTCTTACTTTGCTTTTCTTACTCATTTTCTTTTTCTCACTTTCAAAGCCTTTAAGTGTAGAAGAAATAAATTGCAAGCCAACTAGTTAGCTCGGTAGCTTGCTATGCTTAAAGCAGCAGCCGTCTCTTGTGTCGCTGCAGAGATCCTGTAGCCTGTGCACAAGAGTGCAATGTGGTGTAAACAAAGCCGGCAATAGTGTAGTTTAGAGAGTGTAGGTTTATGTATGCCAGATGCATTTCTGACTGCCTTCCCTGCATATTGATCAGGTGACAAACGTCATCGTAGGGATGGATGATAGCCTGACGTCCTCTTTTTTTAATGCCATGCATTCAACCCACATTATATGCAAGATTCTACTACAACAAGGAACTTTCCCAATGCTAATGTGTGAGTTACTACAACTTATTGTGTCTACTATATAGGATAATGGGGGTGTAAACTTGACCATGGGGTGATTTTTCATGTCTGGAGGAGTCTAATAATGTTTAAAAAAACTGGGTATAGTAGGTCCTAAATGGGTTTTGTATGCTTTAACTATGAAATATTCACTTTTTTAATACTGACTCTTACATCACGGATATGTACTTTATCAGTGCTAGGTTTGCAACCAATTAACCGCAATAAATGAGGGACTGTACATTCTTGAAATACAGAAGGTCCTGGTCTAAATCCGGTCCTACAACAGTGATGTAAATCCAGAATTTGTGATTCTCTGTGGTTGTCTTGTACCTTGAAAGGGGCGTTGCAAGGGACGGCGAGACAGGCTCAACAATGAGACCGTTAAGCTGCTTAGTTATCGCTGTCCATTTCATAGGAGCAGATCCTTTCACATGTTTAAAGACACGGTCTTTACGCATCATGATAATCTGGTCACTTTACGATGCCTGGTGTCACTTCACTTTTAACTTTAACTTTTCTTTGACAAATTGCCATCAGGAGAGCTTCATTGGGATTGGAACAGCAATATAAATGAACTCTTCAAGATTAAGCAAAATAATCATCAAACTTACTCATTTGTTCATATGATTTAAACACACACAGCAATGATCAACTTCACGCTCTGTCTCCTTTCTGCTTCTGCTTCTCCTTGCGGTGTGAGGCATTCGGGCGCACTCGTAATTGGCAGTGTTAGGTGCAAATTGCTTTTCATTTTTATTAACGTATTATAGTTGGTGTACCCCACTTGAGTTGAACATGCAGACCTCCACTACGACACAACTCAATATCACACTTCTGTGAAAACAGGAGTTCAGAACATTCGATTAGATTCTCCTATCACATTTTAAAAAGAATATTTACCAAGTAATTTTATTATTAGAAGTTTGACTTCTTTCTTTGGTGTTTTCTGCGTTTTTATCAGGGATGTATTTGGTGGATAAAGTGTAGTTTGCTGTTGCCTGGTACTCTTTCCTGTTTGTACACTCTGTTATGGGGCCCTATGAAATCCATTTGATTTATTCCCAAATTCAGTTTTTTTTCTTTTTTAGAATTTTTTTTTACAATGTTACACATTTTTTTAACCAGCATAGTTTGTGGGATTTTTGTGTTTGTGAATAAAAGGTCAGTCGATTAAGTGCAAAAAAAATACATTTACTGATGGCAATCCACCGATGGCCAGTTTAGCCCAGTAATTGAGAATGGATGTAGCTTGTCTAACATTTCTAATGGGATGCACACATTTCTACAAAATCTTCAACAAACTATAAAACCGTGCTTGTGATTAAGGAAGATGTAAGTTGCATTTCCAACTGCGTGTTTAAGATATTTTCTTTGTGTTTGTAATTAAATTCCGCAACGATTTAGCCGTCCGCCGGGTATGTAATTCCACACGTGAACGTTCCTTCTCCTCCTGATGGCAGTATTTAGTTCACATTATGTTAATTTTCGCAAAACTCGTGGTTTCACAGTAAATTCCGTTTTTATTGGCCGATTCTGCAATTCCAGCCGCGATTCTGTTAACGTGGAAATCATTGGGCCCTACTATGACACACAACCTTACTATTACACAGTAGAGCAACTTAAGTGTTATTTACTCAGAGGTATATGTAGATTGCCAAGCTGTACTAACATGGCGGGAGTATGTTGACAAAACTCCTAAGTTGCTTTGTTTTTACAGCCAAACTCTTCCTGTTTGAATCGGGTCAGTCCTCCATCAGCGATGCCGTGGAGATGGGTAAGCTGCAGCATAAAGTTTGTAAGAAGGTGCGGCGGTGCTCACCCGTCCCTCTCGTCATGTCCTCTCCAGCATGCCAGACGCTGGCCGTGTCCCAGCTGGACTCCGTTATCATCGCTCCGCGTGGCCTCCTGGGCAGCGACAGCCAAACTTTGGCTCCCCTTCAGCCGGCGTGGGAGGAGCTGGAGGCTCTCGTCCGCAGCCAGAGGATCGCAGCCATTGGCACCTCCGACCTGGACAAAGATCTTCTGGAGGAACTCTACAACTGGGCTCAGGTACTGGAGATGTAAATGTTGAGACACAAGTGGTATGATTTCGTAATTAGTCTTAGAAAAAAATGCAACACATGCTAGAATTAACACACGTTTAGCTTTTTGGACATTTCCTTAGATTCTGAAAGGGGGCTTAGTTATCACTGTCGCTTTCATAAGATCAGCGACCTGGTAGTTTATGTGTAGTACATGTGGTAAATACAGACCATGCCTCCTTGTCAACCAGGTCAAGCCCAGCAGCAACCAAGTGAACCTGGCCTCCTGCTGCGTGATGCCCCCCGACCTGACCGCCTTCGCCAAGGAGTTTGACATCCAGCTCCTGACGCACAATGATCCCACCGGTGGGAACACCCCCCACCCCCACCCCCCATTTTACGTACATCGTCGCTCCACCTGCTTCACACAGTACCTTCCTCTCCTTTCCATTCAGAATTGATATCGGCCGCCACATTCCAGGAGGCGATGCAGGAAGGAACGCAGCATCTCAACGTGGGTTACTGGAGGCTGGAGTGGGTCCTGCGCTACTCCATTATTGTCAAAAGCCGCGGCATCATAAAGGCCATGGGCTACCTATTCAGCGCAAGGAAGGCGGACCTCTAGCCCACGCCTGACCAGATGTGTCTGTCTCTCCAATTTTACCAGTTCTGGAACATGGATGCTGCCATAAGATTTGAAGCCTGAACTCTCTTTTATTTTAAACCTTATATAATGCTGCATCGTTATCATCCTCGTTTCCTACTTTCTATCAAAGACAGAAGGTATTCATGCAAGATCAGTGCTGCGGGCACTTTTTTATGTGGGTTTGTCTGCCATTTCTTAGCTGATATGAACCATGCCCCATTGCTTCCATGCAGCTAAACTGAACATGAAGTATTTATAAAAGTGGGCATTGCATATGAAATTTAAAGACACAACTTCACTTCTCCACTCATTTAAGTTGCTTGTCCTCATGATAAAAGCGGTCAGGCACAGAAGTTACAGTACCTCCAATGCCAGCCAGCTGTGCTATTAAGACCCATTTGATAACAAGCAGCTGTGGTGTGTATATATATATATCGAAATCGAACGTCTAATCTATTTGTGATGCGAATATTTTATTGATTTGTTGGAAGGAATATCTGCCAATTATAAGGAACAATTTGAAATTTAGGATGTTAGTAGTTCATGTTATCTGTATGTTTTTTAAAAAAAATCTCCAGTGATGTGGAAGGAACGTTTTTAATTATGAATCATAAGTAATATGATTTGGAAAAACACATGAAACTCGCCTCTATTGTACCTTAAACAATATTGTAAATCACAAATGAGCTTTATTAAATTGACATAAAATATGGGTACTGTTTGTGTTTCTTTAAACATTCATGGTTTTGGTTTTTTAACATATATTTATATTCAAAATATTAAATGTTAGGGGCGCAAGGTGGCTGAGTGTATGTTGGCCTCACAGTCAGGAGGTTTTGGGTTCGAATCTCCGTTGGGCATCTCTGTGTGGAGTTTGCATGTTCTCCCCATGCGTGCGTGGGGTGTCTCCGGGTACTCCGGTTTCCTCCCACATTCCAAAAACATGCATGTTAGGTTAATTGGCTACTCTAAATTGTCCTTTAGAGTGTGAATGTTTGTTTGCCTACATGTGCCCTGCAATTGACTGGCGACCAGTCCAGGGTGTAGCCCGATGTTGAAAATGGATGGATGAATATTAAATATTAGTTTTAGTTACCCCCCTCCGTGAATCACCACCTTACCGCGGTGGAGAGTTTGAGTGCCTGAGTGATCCTAGGAGCTATGTTGTCGGGGCCTTTATGCCCCTGGTAGGGTCTCCCAAGGCAAACAGGTTCTAGGTGACGAGCCAGACTAAGAGTGATTCAGAAGACCCGTATGAAAAAAAACTAGAGGAGTGAACACAGCTCGCCCGGACGTGGGATACCGGGGCCTCACCTTGGAGCCAGGCCTGGGAGGGGCATGGAAGTCAGGAACAGTACTTCTGGACTGGCAGACCGGCGTGGTGGTCCCCATTTTTAAAAAGGGTGACCGGAGGGTGTGTTCCAACTATAGGGGGATCACACTCCTCAGCCTTCCTGGGAAAGTCTACTCCAGGGTGCGGGAGAGAAGGGCACGACCGTTAGTCGAACCTCGGTTACTGGAGCTGCAATGTGGTTTTCGTCTCGGTCGCGGAACACTGGACCAGCTCTACACCCTCGCAAGTGTACTGGAGGGTATGTGGGAGTTTGCTCAGCCGGTCTACATGTGCTTTGTAGACCTGGAAAAAGGATTCGACCGTGTCCCTCGTCGTGTCCTGTGGGGGTGCTCCGGGAGTAGTGATGAGTAGTGGTGGCCCGCTACTACGTGCCATTCGGTCCTTGTACAATCGAAGCAGGAGCCTGGTTCGCATTGCCAGCAGTAAGTCGAGCTTGTTTGCAGTGAACGTTGGCCTCCGCCAAGGCTGCCCTTTGTCCCCGATTCTGTTCATAATCTTCATGGACAGAATTTCTAGGCGCAGTCAAGGTGTTGAGGGAGTTCAGCTTGGTGACCTTAGGATCTTGTCTCTGCTATTTGCAGACGATGTGGTTCTTACTGTCTCATCAGGCTGTGACCTTCAGCGTTTACTCGAGTGGTTTGCAGCTGAGTGTGAAGCTTCTGGGATGAGACTCAGCACCTCCAAATCCGAGGCCATGGTTCTCAGTCGGAAACGGGTGGACTGTACCTTCCGGGTTGGGAGTGAGGTCTTGCCTCAGGTGGAGGAATTCAAGTATCTCGGGTCCTTGTTCAAGAGTGAGGAAACGTTGGAGCGTGAGATCAACAGACGGATCGGTGCAGCATCTGCAGTAATGCGGGCGCTGTACCGGAACGTCGTGGTTAAGAGAGAGCTGAGCCGGAAGGCAAAGCTCTCTGTTTACCGATCGATCTACGTTCCCACCCTCACCTATGGTCATGAGTTATGGGTCATGACCGAAAGAATGAGATCGCGGATACAAGCTGCGGAAATGAGTTTCCTTCGTAGGGTGGCTGGACTCACCCTAAGAGATAGGGTGAGGAGCTCGGCCATCCGGGAGGAGCTCAGAGTAGAGCCGCTGCTCCTTCACATCGAGAGGAGCCAGTTGAGGTGGCTCGGGCATCTAGTCCGGATGCCTCCCGGACGCCTCCCCGGTGAGGTGTTTCGGCATGTCCAGTCGGGAGAAGGCCCTCGGGAAGACCTAGGACACGCTGGAGGGACTATGTCTCACAGCTGGCCTGGGAACGCCTTGGTGTCTTCCCGGTGGAGCTGGAAGAGGTCGCTGGGGACCGGGAAGTCTGGACTTCCCTACTGAAACTGCTGCTCCCGCGACCCGGACCCGGATAAGCGGTGGAAAATGGATGGATGGATGGAGTTTTAGTTACCACCATGTGTTTTATTTCATTTATTTTTAATGGGAAATAATTATCATTAAATAATTATTCAAATAAAAAGCTAAATAAATGATTCAAATGTTTGATGGTCTGTGTTGTTTTTTTATGTTATTACTGTAAAAAAAATAGTATAGAATATATAGTATCAATAATATATCAAATACATGAAATGTTATATAATAAATTTAATAATAAATAATTGCTACCTTGAGAAAGGATAAAGTCATTTTAATTCTTTTTCGTGAACTTTCTTTCCCCCTTGATAATGTTTTTTAAACGTCATTCAAACGAAATTAGACATCGCAAGACAACGGTATCTATGAACAGTTGAAAGCATCTGCTCCCCACTACTGATCCACGTAGGGGAGCGGTCCCACCCCCGCGAGGCTGGGACCCAAGGATAGGATAATAAGTTAGTTCCTAGTTTTAGGGCTTGTGTTGGGCTGGATGCCCAGGCTCTGAGCTTTGTACTATCTATCACTAAAAGACTGTCTCATCTCTCTACAGGGAACAAAGACAACTGTAGGGGTAAAAGTAAGGAGTTGTTCCCTTCTTTTATTAATGTTTCTTTTCATTCTTGTATTTCAAATTGAATTTGTATTATCACTGTATTTTATATGTCTTCTGTGTGCAGTGCGAGTGACTTATGTTAGCTGTTATTATGTTCTTTAGTAACAGACTAAAGAAAATAACGACTTTAAACACTTCAAACATCCCTCACATCACAGAGCCGACTATAACGGAAGGAAAACTCGCGAACGGCCCATCACGCTTCCGGTCTCCAAGCCGGAAGTGAGCGTCAAGCAAGATGGTGGCCACGCGTAGGGGAGTACGCGTGAGTTCTCGGACGAACACAAATGTCGAACAGCCCCGCCGTGTCGCCGTAAGTTTGACAGCAATATCAATTCAAAAACGGCCCTCTATCGCCTGGTGTCAATTTGTATGCCGAGCAGTGTTTGTATCGATCACTCGATCGTGTGGCGCGTGTGGCTTTCCCAGCTCACGTGGGCAGGCAACGGTCTGTTAGTTTAAATTTTGTAAACATTTGTTACAAGTTATTCGACGTAAACTCTGTACAAACACTCTGATCGCCAATAAACTGACGCTTTTTTAATGAATAGCAACAAAATGGTTATCTGACTTTATTCTTTGAGTCGCAGCTTGTAATTTATGGGCCCGCGTGTCGGGCAAAGCAACACAACTCATCTTAATATACTTATTATGTCTTATTTTTTAGTCATATTTTACATTATTCGGCCATTTCCTGTGGTTTAATTCAGGACAAACTGAACCGTCCACATACATGATAAACACTTTGTCATTGTAAGCAATACAAGGACATTTAATTTGCCAACTTTTTGTTTACAGCAGATGACTGTGAACTTTTAGCATGTTAGCGTTTTAACTTTTTTTGTTTTACTCATGTCAAGATGCAAATATATACATTACATGATGTAAGGCCACATAAAACTGCCATGGTGCTTTAATTGCTTGGTGCTAACTTGCTCGGTGCTACCACGCTAGCTGTTACCACGTTAGCATTAACTTAATTTAAAATTGCACCCATTTACATGACATAAGGCAAAATCACTTGTAGAACTGCGCTTTAGAAGCGCTGTTAATTAGGCCGCATTATACAACGCTGGTATGGAATGGATATTTCCCATCACATAAATTTGAAAGACAATGAATTGATCAATAATTTTCCCCTTAGACCATACAGGCCATTTAATGAAATACGTAATGTATGTAGTTGATGTTGATGATAAATATTGAATGTACCAACCGTGTTAGTTTTCTTGGCTGTTATTTTCTTATTCTGTGTCAAACAGGTCACTCCATCCACAGGAAGAAGAACCAGCAGTGTGGCTCCACAGGTTGACAGCCTAACTCGGAATGTCCCGGTGGAGACCAGCAGCCAGCTTGAAGAAGCAGACATGGCAACATCTTTGTGGATGTCCACATTGAAAAGATGCACCAGAGCTTCCAGACTCCAAAGCCCAGAGCAACCTTGCACTCCTGTGGGCTCCGTCCATGAAGCAGATGTGTCCGACCTGGATTCCTGCAGCTCTGACATGGAAGCACGTGTGAGACGCAGCAGCAGGAGGAAACCTCCCAGCAAAGTACATCAAGATGAGGAGATATCTGAGGCTGAGTCCTGCTCCTCTCTTGTCCAGGAAAATGTCAGAAGCACAAGGAAGAGAGCTGCAGCTTCAGCGGTAGACAAAAAGGTAGATTCCGATAGTGAAGCACAATTGACACAGAACAGAAGAAGCAGGAGATTCAATCAGGCAGAAGAAGACCAGTCGGAGGCGGAATCCTGTGCATCTTCTGCATCGACCACAAGGACTCGCAGGAGCACGAGGGGAAGACCCGGTTCCCACCCACAGCTGCTGGAAGATGAGGCTAATAAAAACAACAAGGTGGACTTGGTACCGGAGAAGGCGGTGTCCTATCAGAGAGTCGCTGCAAGTCAAAGAAAAACTGTTGGAACCAGACAGTCTGCCAAGAGACAGCAAGAAGACTCAGAGCTTTCAGACGCTGAGAGCAACGCTTGTGGCTTCTTGGAGGCTTCTCACTCTCCAGTCCGTAGAAGTACCAGAACTGGAAAGCCAATATGCCCCATTCCCAAGAACCTGGAGGAGGTCTTTGTAAGCTCTCCCAGGCTAAGAAGGACAACAAGAAGGAAGACAACAGCGGAAGAAAAGTCATGTGACTCTGAGGCCTTTGATTCCGGCCCGGAATACAGCATCTCAACACGATCGCGACCATCTAGGTCTAAGACTGCAGAGTCAGACTCCGACCTAACTAAGGGCGGTGGGACTCCCTGCAGCAGCCGTACCGGATCAGGGACCAGCCGGCAGCGTGCTCCGGCTGCCATGATGAAAGACCTCATCGTGGTTCTTGAGAACACTGTGGAGCAATCTTTGATAGATAACTCTGTGATGGAGAACACGGTGTTCGCTGGAGAGGCAGATGGGACACTGTTAGAGGAAGATGGGACTGCAGCTTTGGAAGAAGAGAACAATAAAGCCAGTGAGGACTTATGTGACGTCATCACACTTGAAAATGAAGAAAAGAAGAAAGCCTGTGAGGTCACCACTGAAGCTAAAGAAGTGGAAGACGAAAGGCTTGTAGCTAGGTCTAAAGATTTGGAAGAGGTTCTGGTAGAAGACTCTGTCAGTGAGGATGCTGTGGTGCCAGAAAGCAAGCAAGGCAAGCAATTTGTTGAAGAAAAGCAGGATGACGATGAGTCACCACTGGAAGAGATGGAGGAAACTGGGCCTTCTTCCACTGAAAGGAGGCATGAAGATGTCTCTGAAGATGAAGCTGATCTTGAAGAAGAGGATTTTCATGTCTGTGAGCCTGTAGTGGCGTCCACAGACCAGCAGGGAGAGGTGTCTGCGAAAGAAAGGAATGAAGGAGACCCCGCAGCAGTGGAAGTAATGGAGGAAACTGAGCCTTCCTCCTCACAGACAAGGTGTGAAGATATCCCTGGAAAGAAAGCAGAGACGGATGAGATCATTAACACACAGGCTGAAACATCATATGGTGTTTCTGGAAAACAACATGCTGAGGTGGAGGGCATGGAAATGGACGAGCTGGTGGTCCAAACAGCTGAGGTGAAACATGAAGCACCACAGAATAGCAAAAAAGCTCCCCCTAAAATATTGAGCCTCACATCGAGCAGTGATGACGACGAAGAAGAAAAGGAGGACATATCAGAGGAAGAGGATGAGAAAGGAGAAAGTCTCTCCAAGAAGCCCAATGACAAGGTGTCATCCGTGGAAGGGTTGTTCATGGTGGACACGCGGCCCGGAGAGGAGGTGGACGAGGACTACCTGTTGCAGAAACTCACGAGGGAGGATGTGGTTGGCGGGAAGGACGGCGAAGCAGATGAGGAGTTTGTGGATGAAGAGGGTGATGATGACGGAGAAGAAGATATCAACTTGTTGAGCAAGAATCGCTGGTTGTAAGTACAAAAAACATATAACCGATACCTACACTATCTCAAAAAACTAAGTACAAGAGTCATCACACTGGGATGGGATATTAGAAACTGGGATGGAGCTCAAGTATCCTATTGGGTTCCAATAACAATGTAATTTACGTTTAGAAAACTGCCGATCCCACCTGTCGTGATTTCTGATCCATGAGCCGCGTCTGCTTCAATGTCAGCAAAATATCAAAGAAGGTAGCCAGATAAGTCTCAGCAAAATGAGGTAGAATATCAGTAAATTTAGTAGATTGTTAGCAAATAAAGATGGAAGAACATCATTGAACTTAGCCAAAAGTGTATATTCAGAGGTAGCTACAAGAATATCAGCAAACATGGCCAAAAGAGTATCAGCAAATGTAGCTAGAATATTCAGCAACTTTAGTCAACGGTATTGGCAAATATAGCAAATGTAGCTAGAAGAATAGAAGCAAATGTAACCAAAAGACTATCAGCAATGGTAGCTAAAATAATTGGTAAACATAGCCAAAAAAGTATCAGAAAATACTGTATATCTACAAGAATATCAGTAAACGGCGTCAGCGAAGATAGCTAAAATAATATTAGTAAACTTAGCTAAAATAGTATCAGCAAAAGTAGGTAGGGTATGAGCAGACCTATCCTATTGTGGTTGCGTATTAAAGCAAATGGAGCTCAAGTAGGAGAATTTCAGTATTGGCAGGAATCCAAAATAAGATATGCGGATCGCGTCGAAAGTGGAGAAAATGTCTCCCTATTTAAAAAGTCATTATGTAACGGCAATAAAAAGCATTAATAATGAAAAGGCAGACTACCGTACTAGATACAGATCTAGTAGGAAATCTCAGTAGGGTGTTGGTATACCAAATGAAGAGTCCGTCGTGACAGTTCATCCAAAGTCTTCAGGCGTAGAATTGCGATTGACTTTGATTTAGAAGTAGGTGAAGAAATGAGCCATAACGTCTTCCATTTGTGTGTAGGAAAAAGATGTCCAGCAGCATCGACCCGGGCATCGATATGAAGCAGCTAGGGGGTTTGTACATCACTTTCGATGGCAGCAAATCAAAACCTGGCTCCAGCACAGCAAAACAAAAGAAAAAGACATTCCAAGATGCGGTAAAATGCACACAATCTTTACCAATGTGATTGCTTATGACTCCTGAGTGTTCCGCTTCCACATTGCTATGAGTGCTGCTGCTTTTCCTGGTAACGATGGGTGGTGGTGTGCTTAGGTGATGAAGAAGAGTGTGATGGGTCCAGACTTTGAGAAGAAGGATGCAGTACCCCCATACTGTGAATCCAAACACATCTTAAAAAAAAAAAACAGAGTAAGTTTCAGATTTTCTTTTGAACATTATTTGTTGTGTACCTTAGAACCTCTTAGAAGACCTCTGACACGGTTCATGGTTCACCTTCAAGTGGTTGTGTGGATCCATTCCAGGGTCAGACTTTCACCTTCAAAAACCTACATAGGTTGTATGATGTTTTGAGTAACATTCTTAACCGTCTTACAAGTGTAATAACAAGTTAACCAATGTATAATAGTAAAATGCAATACTAAATAAGAATAGATGCCAAAATGATTTGTGTGTAACTTGAGAGGTATACAGAAGATCTCTTGCTTTTCATGGGACCATATGTTCCACGGCTGCCAGCAAACAACAAAAAATAGCCAATATTTGTCTATAAAAATGTCTATATAAATTTCCCCTCCAAACCCTCCTGCTAGCTTGACAATGTCCGTTTTGGGATCAAGATTTGCAATAGAAGTCGTCATTGTAATGATTAGATTCTAGCAATGGAAGTTCCAGTTTGACTATGTAAATATGCCTCACAAACTTACATGTGAACGTACTAATGAATGATGGCACCACATGATCCACGAACAGGTGGAACGTGCAGAAGCACTTCTCAATTTTGTGTCTCCAAGCAACTATGATGCATTCGACGACCGCCGTGCGATCCATTGCATTTGGAAAAATGTAAATTTAGGTTGAATTAAACAATAATAAAAAAAAAAAAAAAAAAAAAAAAAAAAATGTTTGAAAATATAAAAAAAAAAAAAAAAAAAAAAAAAAATAAAAAAATAGAAAAAAAACAAAAAAAAAAAAAAAAAAAAAAAAACAAAAAAAAAAAACATAAAATATTATAAAAATATAAAAATAAAAAAAAAAAAATCAAAATAAACAGATAAGAAAAAAAAAAACAAAAAAAAAAAAAAAAAAATAAATAAAAAAATAAAAAAATAAAACAAATGTAATTAAAATGAGAAATGACATATTAAATTGTGCATGAATTTAATTGTGAGGTCTTACCACAAGTAGTTCAACCCATTTAATGACCAATATATTTGGTCCATGACTGATTTCTATATTTCACAACCTTTTTAGTTTAATGATTAAAATGTTTTCTGAGAATGTCTTATTAATTTTTTAAGTTAAAGTCTTCTCAGTATATTTAAAGAATACTATTTTGTTTTCCTCAGGCGGAGCGTGAAAAGTCCACAGGGGACGGCTGGTTCAACATGAAAGCTCCTGAGCTCACCAAGGAGCTGCAAGGAGATCTTCAACTCTTGAAGATGAGAGGTTCCCTGGATCCTAAGAGGTTCTACAAGAAGAATGACCGAGATGGGTTCCCCAAGTACTTTCAGGTCAGTAACAAAACGTTGAGTCGTGTGTGTGTTACCTGTCACACACAACCATTAAGCTCTGTGGGGATGCAGGTGGGCACTGTGGTGGACAGCCCGGTGGACTTCTATCATTCCCGCGTTCCCAAAAAGCAGAGGAAAAGGACCATGGTGGAGGAGCTGCTGGCTGATGCAGAGTTCAGGCAGTAAGTGCAAACACTGACGTTCACGTCAAAGGTTCTGGGGAAAATAGAACCTCTGAAAGGTTATCAAATGTAAACGTCGTCTATCTCTTTTCAGCAAAAACAAGAAGAAGTACCAGGAGATCATGGTTGAGAAAGCAACCCAAGCAGCAGGAAAGCACAAGTACAAGAAGAATCAATTCCACAAGAAATCAGAGAAAGTCCGAAAGTGAGACTGCGTGGAAGAGTGTCATTTATGCCATGTGATGTCGTAAACAAACTTTTATTTTCTATATATTTAAAGTTGCACAGAAATCATTTACACACACCCAAATAGTGTCACATTAACTGCACACACTATTATTTTGTGTGTGCACATACTTTAAGACAATGACAATGAGCATAAAGGGACATACACTGTCAATCATGTTGACACGCTCGACTTTTCAAAGCTAATGACAGCAGAGAAACCATCATTTGAAAGCAAATGTACCTGAGATGTCCTACTGGTTACTGACATTAAAGGGTGCATTTCTTTGTACATGCTGTGGTTTTTGCACTAAAGTAGAAATTTCAACCCATGACAATTGTTTTTAATAAATAAAAAAAACACACAAACATATCTTTCATTTTCCATATACCACTTATCCTCATTAGGGTCGCGGTTGCAGGAGCCTATCCCAGCTGACTTTGGGCGAGAGGCGGTGATATGCAAACATACAAACTCCACACAAAGGTGCCCAACAAAGATTCGAACTGAACCTCCTGACTGTGAGGCCAATGTGCTACCCACTCATCCACCGTGCGGCCCACAGTATATCATATATACACAAAACTAATTATATATATTTCAAGATAATGCAAATAATAAATTCTATTTGAATTATTTGCTATATATTATAAAATATATTTAATATTATTCTAAATAATTCTAATAATTGTTCATGTTTTTGTAATTATTTAATGGATTTTGAACCAAAAAAACGTTGACAAAATTGAATGAAAATGAAAAAAAAAACTGACAAGTATAGTATAGATATTTTAATATTTTTTAAAATGTTTTAAAATTATTGGTGCATACAAAACCACACTTTTTTCTCATGTGTTTGTGTGTAAAAGGGACCCCTTTCGTGTCTCTGTGTCCTTTGTCTACAGTCTTGTGCTGTGATTCTTGTGCAGCTTCCATCCGTCCCACACGTGCCGCCTCTTTTCATTCCCACATGAATTCACATGCAGTTTAAGAGGGAAAAGAAGACAAATGTCTCATCTTGGCTTTGAACATCACTTCTGCAGCATGGGGGCTTTGTAAGCGGGGCTCTTTGAGATGTGAATTAGTATCAAATGGCGATAAAATGGCATGTCGTAGTCTCACAGGTAACTGCAGGTTAACAAGGTGTGCGTTTTTGTGTGTGTGTGTGTCTACTTTGAATCGAAAATGCTGTACGATATTTAACAGCACGTCTGTTTTAGTTACATTCAGTTCTGATCAGAAGGTTAAAGGTTCGTCTGGGGGTCCAATGACACGCTGTGTGTCAACAGGATCCTCTGGACTCGGCTGTGGATCTGCTCCCAGTATGATGGACTGGGCTCACTGGTGTGCAGCCTGGGTAGGGCAAACAAGAGTGGAAAAAAAAGTAGTAAAAGATTGCAAAGACTGAAATATGTATTTGTTACATCATGACATTATATTGGAATATTGTGTATTTGTTTCATTATGACAAAATATTGGAAGCGCAGTTCTCCTTTCATCCTTTAAGGGGCGCCATACCCCCGTGTAAAACAATTCTCAACTTCCTTGGCAACAACATGAATGATCTGTCCTCCTTCAAGTTCTGCTAAACGCCACCTTCATCACGAACCAAGCTTCCAGCTGCACACAATAGTCACAAAAATAGGTACACCTGCATGCTCAGCGGCATTATTGTGGTTGTTTAGCCTATTTCTCTTGGAGATTAATAAAGTATCCATCTTTTTCTTCCTTTTGCTGTGTAAAGGTATCATTTAGAATTAAAGATGCTTAACGGCATAAAATTAATTAAATTAAATTAATAAATTATTACTGTATTGTTTAAATTAAAAAAAGATATATAAAAGACAATCATCTTCTATACTATTGATTGCTAAAAATATGATTTTAAAATTTAAAAAACAATTCTAACCCCCCACCCCACACACACACACATATCAGCAGTAATTTTACAAGAATAAAGTCAAAAATATTAAGACAAAAAAGTTATAACTTAATACGTGTTGTAATTTTACAACAACATTGTAATATGAATAAAAATCATTTAAAAGGAAAATGTTGAAATATTTACATTAAAGTTGTAATATTTGTACAAAACAAAACAACAAACAAAGTTATAATTTTGGGAATATTAGGATGCAGAAAGAGTTATATAATGTTACAAAAATAAAGTCAAAGTATTATTAGAATAGTCATAAGAACATTTACATGAAGAAAATTTAGTTGAAAAAACAACAGCAGAAATAGAAAAAAACAGCTGTAATTTTAAAGAATAAAGTCAAAATATATATATAAAAAAAGTTGGGTTCTTAATGTAATAAACAGTCGCAATTATACAAGAATAAATTCATAAGATGTGGAAAAATAAAAAAATGTCAGCACCAAGTTAAAATATTGAAGTTGTCATTTTCTGAATATTAATTTGGAACAAAAGTAAAAATATTAGGGGCATAAAGTCAAAATATTACAGGAAAAAATAATATTACAAAGAGAAACTTTACAAATATTAAAGAGTTGAAATACTTGGATACTTGAAAATGAAAAGCAACAAACTAACATCAAAAATGGGGGAGAAAAAAAGTTGATATTAACATTACACTTTTTTAACTACATGACAAAGCTGAAATGCAGTTTTCTTAAAATATATATAACTTAGCATATCTACATGTGTTGCTTTACAAAACATCAAAGTTGCAAAGTTGCATTCTTTCATTTTTCACAATGTGGTCCTCACTGGAAAAAGTTTGGACACCCTGTATTTAAGGAAGACGCCTTACTCCCCCCTTGCAGTGCTTTACACTAATTGCCAATTGCATATTTACAGTCCAAAGGCCAAACTTACATACTGAGCTAGCACGAGTGTTTCTGTATGAAGCGTGACATCATCACTCGCACGCCGATATCATTATCTTCAGAAAAACTGATACCGTTATCTCATTTTTATTCCCGTATCACACATCCTTTTTTATAAAATATTTTTTGTATTGTTCTCATACTGCAAAATGTCTGCAAAAACAACAAAAAACAATCATCATTTTAAATGTGCCAACCTAAGACACCAAAAAGACAAAAAGAAAAAAGAATGTGACATGATGAGGTCTTGTGAAATACAGAAGGTAGTATCAGGTGCAAAAGACAAATAATAAAGTCCAACATTCCTTCTTATCAACATCCATTTACTTCAAGTGAAAGGTGTCACATTGGAAACCCGCCCTCTGTTGTCAAACTAACAAAACCATCAAGTAGAAACACCGACAGACTGAGATTTTGGAGCTTTAGGTGCTAGCAGATCCAACAACACAGTCGAGGCTCGTGCCCTTTTCCTTGGGGCTCTCATCTGGCGCCCTATGACCATTCCACTTGCAACAAAAGTATCCTTCATTTCCCGCAATTGGCTTTGTGCTGAGATTGTTTATTGATTGTAATGTTTGCTTATGAGCTTGAGAAGGACGAGGCGGAGGCTGCAACAAGGCAAACAACAACGCAACACGGCCGCCGTCGGTGTGATCAAGTCTCAGCTGCAGTGATCGATGACGAGGTCTCTTGTGAACGTATTAAAGGGAACATCAGGTCAAACGCATCAGAGTGCCGCAGCAACACAAATCAATACACTTTTTCCTCTTTTGTTTTCCCTCCTCGCCTTGCCCAGTAATGAACAAACATGACGAGACATCAGCGTCTGTCATTTAAGGTGCAGGGGAAGTCGTCCTACATGTCTCACACACACACACACACACACGCACGCACGCACGCACGCCCACGCCCACACACACACACCAACCCACCCCCACACATACACACATAGCAGCAGCAACGTATGACGCCCGGCACACAGAATGGCCGTGCTACATCTCATCATTGACAAAAAAGGCAGGTGCGTCTTTGTGTGTGTGCATCTCCCAAGCAAACAGCGGCCATGTATTTATGTATGTACGTATTTACTCAGCCGCCCCGGGGAGAAATTCACGGCATCACAACAAGGACATGGATTAACATCCTTCTTCATCTGCAAATCTGAAGAAACTGAGAGGGACCTGCATCCCGAAAGTTCCAAACTCAGAAGTGGGAGGTTAAACATATATATTGTGACACTTCAGAATAGTCAGTGTACAGCTTGTATAACAGCATAGATTTTACCGTTCACTCCGATAGAGCCATTATTGTGTGAATAGCTGGCAATACAAGTTTGATTCGCATGTTAACACAAGTGAGATAATGAGGAGGTGATGGGCAAGTTTATTACCCAGGGGAGGAATGCCAAAGGACAGATGGTGGTCGACTTTGCGAAAAGGATGGAAATGGCTGTAGTGAATGTAAAGTGACTGCAAAGCAGTGGTAGGTGAGAGTGTAGCCAGACAGCATAGGATGGTGGTGTGTAGGATGACTCTAGTGGTGAGGAAGATAAAGAGGGTAAAGGCAGAGCAGAGGACAAAATGGCGGAAACTGAAAAAGGAAGACTTTTAGGAAGGAGTTGAAAAAGGCTATGGGTGGCCAGGAAGTCCTTCCATATGACTGGACAACTACAGCTACTGTGTTCAGGGAGACAGGTAGGAGAGTACTTGGTGTGTCATCTGGAAGGAAAGTAGATAAGAAGACTTGGTGGTGGAATGAGGAGGTGCAGGAGTCCATACAGAGTAAGAGGTTAGCTAAGAAAAAGTGGGACACTGAGAGGACTGAAGAGAGTAGACAGGAGTACAGGGAGATGCCAGCCTAAGGTGAAAGTAAAGGTGGCAGAGGCCAAACAAGGGGCTTATGATGACTTGTATGCTAGGTTGGACAGCAAGGAAGGAGAGAAAGATCTATACAGGTTGGCAAGGCAGAGGGACAGAGATGGGAAGGACGTGCAGCAGGTTAGGGTGATGAAGGATAGGGATGGAAGGGTATTGACAGGTGCCAGTAGTGTCATGGGAAGATGGAAAGAGTACTTTGAAGAGTTGATGAATGAGGAAAATGAGAGAGAACAAAGAGTAGAAGAGGTGACTGTTGTGGACCAGGAAGTAGCAAAGATTAGTAAGGAAGAAGTGAGGAGGGCATTGAAGAGGATGAAGAATGGAAAGGCACTCGGTCCTGATGATATACCTGTGGAGGTATGGAAGTGTCTAGGAGAGGTGGCAATAGAGTTCCTGACCGGGTTGTTTAACAAGATCTTAGATAATGAGAAGATGCCTGAGGAATGGAGGAGAAGTGTGCTGGTGCCCATTTTTAAGAACAAGGGAGATGTGCAGAGTTGTGGCAACTACAGAGGAATAAAGCTGATGAGCCATACAATGAAGTTATGGGAAAGAGTAGTTGAAGCTAGACTAAGGGCAAACGTGAGCATTTGTGAGCAGCAGTACGGTTTTATGCCAAAAAAGAGTACAACAGATGCAGTATTTGCTTTGAGGATGTTGATGGAGAAGTACAGGGAAGGTCAGAGGGAGCTGCATTGTGTTTTTGTAGATCTGGAGAAAGCTTATGACAGGGTGCCCAGAGAGGAACTGTGGTATTGTATGAGGAAGTCTGGAGTGGCAGAGAAGTATGTTAGAGCGGTGCAGGACATGTACGAGGACCCTAAGACAGTAGTAAGGTGTGCTGCAGGTGTGACAGAGGAGTTCCGAGTGAAGGTGGGACTCCATCAGGGATCAGCTCTGAGCCCCTTCTTGTTTGCTATGGTGATGGACAGGCTGACGGACGAGGTTAGACAGGAATCTTAATGGACTATGATGTTTGCAGATGACAGTGTGATATGTAGTGAGAGCAGGGAACAGGTGGAGGAGAAGCTTGAGGGGTGGAGGTTTGCCCTGGAAAGGAGAGGAATGAAGGTCAGCTGCAGCAAGACAGAGTACATGTGTGTGAATGAGAGGGACCCAAGTGGAAGAGTGAGGTTATAGGGAGAAGAGATAAAGAAGGTGGAGGATTTTAAGTACTTTGGGTCAACAGTCCAGAGCAATGGAGAGTGTGGAAAAGAGGTGAAGAAGCGTGTGCAGGCAGGCTGGAATGGGTGGAGAAAAGTGTCGAGTGTGATGTGTGATAGAAGAGTTTCAGCTAAAATGAAAGGAAAGGTGTACAAAACTGTGGTGAGACCAGCGATGTTGTTTGGTTTAGAGACAGTGCCTTTGAGGACAAGACAGGAGGTAGCAGAGATAAAGATGCTGAGGTTCTCTTTGGGTGTGACCAGGATGGACAGGGTCAGGAATGAGAACATCAGAGTGACAGCACATGTTAGAGGTTTTGGAGATAAAGTCTAAGACTAAGTCTAAGACTGGTTGGGACATGTCCAGAGGAGAGAGAGTGAATATATTGGTAGAAGGATGCTGAGTTCCGAATTGCCAGGCAGGAGGCCTAGAGGAAGACCAAAGAGGAGGTTTATGGATGTAGTGAAAGAGGACATGAAGGTAGTTGGCGCAAGAGAAGAGGATACAGAAGACAGGGTTAGATGGAGGCAAATGATTCGCTGTGGCGACCCCTGAAGGGATAAGCCGAAAGGAAAAGAAGAAGCTGGCAACACAAGTAAGAAGTGAGTAGCAAGATAATTGTGTTGCCGACAGTCAAGCATGGTAGTGCCAGCATGGCCTGGGGCTGGTTCACTGAGGAAAATGCAAATTCCAACAATTAAGTAGTAAGATAATCGCATCACTGTCAAGCGTGGAGGGGGTACTGTTATGGTCATGTGATGACATGAGTGCTGCCGGCACTGGAGGAGCTGCGAACTCCAACATACATATGTGTACAAGTGAGCGCCAAGATACTGTAGAACGTTTGACTGTCAAGCATGATGGTAGCAATGTCATGGCCATGTTTCTACATGAGTGCGGCTTGCACTGCAGGAGCTGTGTCTCATCAAGGAAATGTTAATGGTAACAAGATAATTGTGTCTTGGCTACAGTCAAGCATGGTGGTAGTAGTTTCATGGTGCATGCATGAGTGCTGCATACACTGGAGGAGCTGTCAGTGAGGGAAACCATAAATTCTAACAAGTGAGTAGCAAGATAATAGTTTCTAGTTGACAGTTTAGCATTGTGGTGGTAGCGTTATAATCTGTCTGGGGCTGTATGAATGCTGATGGCGCTGTAGAAACTGCGGTTCACTGAGGGAAACAAACTCCAACAAGTGAATGGCAAGATTAATTGTGTCTCGTCTACAGTCTAGCATGGTGGTAGTCATTGTCTTGTGTTTGCACAAGCACAAGCTGGTGATCACTGAGGGAAAGGTGCGTTCCAACATGTGCTGTGACATGAGTGTGTAGTAGTTCGCGTGTAAAGAAAACATTTTGTGACGGCGCAAAGATGGCTCCTACCTTTCCCTGAGAAATCGCTTAGATGTCGCAGGGCTTTTATATTGAGACAAAGGCGAGGCAGAGGCCTTACTCTGAGGACTTCGCGTCAGGTCATCTTGTCTGAATGACGACCCAGGAGACAACCACACAGGATGTGACCCCACCTGCTTGGGTAAAAGAGTTTGGCGTGAATAGAAGTTGACTTTCTTTTAGGTGAAGAAAATGTGTACCGTTCATAGAAGCGAATGCAAATGTGAAGCTTCTTGTATTAAATATTGTATGAATGATCATTTAGCATGAGACTTACCCTGAGTGTTCCGGGTCTGTAAGGGCCAACCAGGGCACCTGTGAAGACAAGGACACTGCATGCTTGTTGTTCTATGTTGTGGTTATTAACAAATGATAATAACCACAATTAGATGGATGCTGTTGGAAAAAACATTTGTTTTGGGGAGATTTTTAGTTCGATTCATAAGCCAAACAAAACAGGATTGCTTTTGTGAAGGTACAAATACACAAAACAAAGCAGTTATAAAGGCTCCCATAAAAACACTGAACGCAAAAGGGCAAACTATTCATATTTGCTGTGTACAATACAGTAACTGCCTTGGCTCAGTAAAGTTTGACAAACACTGTGCTACGATAGGCCAAAACATTAAGCCAGCAATTTCTTCATTCATCATGAAAAAAATCCACAAACTAAACCTCCTATATTACGGACTATTGCAACTGGGGACAGAATGTAAAAATCAAAATCCAGAAAAAAACTATATTAAACAAGGTTTATAGATTCATTTGCATTTGCTTTTTAACATACAATATAGCTTTTTTTCATTGTTTAAACATTTTTTTAATGCTAGGTTTTTGTAACTGAGTGACAGAATGTAAAAAAATTTGAAAAAACACATTATCAAATAAAGCTTATGAATTAATTAGCCTTTGCGTTTAAAACAATTATGTTGGTGTTGATTTACTTTATTGCAATCCCAAAAAGGGAAAATTGTTTGTGTACATAACTGAAAATTATGTTAAAATACTTTGTTTAAAATTGACATTATTTATTTATTTATTTATTTGTTATTACAAAAAAATAAAAGAAAAATCCAAAAAAACCAAATGAATTTTATGAATGAATTTCCTTTTTTTTAATATATATATTTTTTGCATTTGTATTGAAGCAGACATCTTCATTAAACCCCATATAGGATTATTGTATGAGCACACACTGTAGCTATACATAATTAAGCTAATTATTTTTTGTTAAGAAATGACATTTTATTTTATCAATCATTTGTTTTTAATGAAATAAACCTCCTTTAATGCAAGACCAGTGGTTTGTTTATTTATGAGTCTATGCTGACGAGATGACTTCCATGCAAATGTTTTCTCTTGTGTTCAGCTGCAGGCTAGCTGGCATCCATCTACGGACACTTGCTTGGTTAAACATACCCGTGTCGTCATCTAAGAAGCTGACCGTGTGGCAGCAGTGCACACTACTCCCCTGTGGCGACGAGTGAAATGTTTCCATCCAACCGCTGGAAGTTGAAACCTGTCGGCGTAAAACACAGGCGCATCAGCACATCAACGCATTTCTTCCAGCCTGTGTCAGAATGAAGCAAAATGCCTGTAACACAAAAGGTGCTCTTTCTAAGTAATGTGTCTCCTGTTGCCGCCACTTCATTAGGAATCTATTTGTTAATTGCAGTTGGACTACAATTAACTGGGTTAATTGTCCACGGGAAACTCCCTCAGGAAAAGCAGAGCAGTGCTGGTCGGATTCCGGTAAATTCCCTTCACCACCACTGTGCTTAATCTCTATTTTTAATAATAGTGCTCTCAGTGATTTTGAATGTTGGGGTGGGCTGGGTGTCAAAACAAAAGAGGTAGAAACAGATGGCACAGGAGGTGTTCACAAATAACCACCTCAACTGAGCTATTTAGAATCCCTCAGTGAAACGTTGTCAGTGATGTCACAATCCATTAACGGCTCAGGTGAAAAGATTAAAAATGTACTTTTATTGTCCACTTAATCCTCCTGCTGTATTCATTATGTTCACATTTTGGGATGCTCCCCCAAGGTTGCACTCAGAAGTTGTTTGAAAACAATAAAGATAATCATGCTCACGAACGTGGAACCCACACAGCAAAAATTTGTTGACAAGATGTTGAAAAGACATTACCATACAGAGAAAAACAAGGTTTAGATTTGGTCTAAACATAAAAGGAAAAAAGACGTCTCCATCAAAATGTCCTTTTTCTGTCTAAATTTGGCTGAAAAGCTGGGGTTGTGGGTCGGCGGGGGGCTTAGTGATGCAGTCTAATTTGGACAATTGGCCATGACGCATGTGCATAAAATATTTATGGACGTTAACACAAAAATGTGAGCAAAAAACACGAAAAGCAAAACAAATGTCATTCTTTATAATATCCATCCATCCATTTTCTATGCCGCATATCCTCATTGTATGCTGCCAGTCAATCGCAGGGCAGAAAAAAACATTTACACTGACATTCATTTCTATGGACAATTTCGAGTTGCCAATTAACCTAAAAAGCATGTTTTTTGGAATGTGAGAGGAAACCAGAGTACCCGTAGGAAACCCACACACGCGCGAGAAGAACATGCAAACTCCGCACTGTGTGGACAACATGTTAACCACTTGACCACCTTATAATACTTGATATTATAATATTGTTCGACTAGTTAAAGCATAGAAAACTTGTTTATTTTTTTTAACATTATTAAAGCCTTTTAGACATGAAATTACACCCCTATAGTCTCCTACAGCCACAGCAGTAGGCTTTTGTTCCGATTATCAAAAACATTAAGGCAACATTACTGACACCTAGTGACCATCGTAGAATACTACATATTGCAATTTGAATGCATCTTCTTAATGCCTGTATTTGAGTTATTTAGCCTTTATTTTTTTTATTTTTCTGCTTTATTTTTATTCTGGAAAATGCTTTAGGCAACACAAAAAGGTGTCGTGGTGAAAAAAGAGCTGAGCCAAAAAGAAAAGCTCTCGATTTACCGGTCGATTTACGTTCCTACCCTCACCTATGGTCATGAGCTTTGGGTAGTGACCGAAAGGACAAGATCGCGGGTGCAAGCGGCCGAAATGAGTTTTCTCCGCAGGGTGGCTGGGCTCTCCCTGAGAGACAGGGTGAGAAGCACTGTCATCCGGGAGAGACTCGTAGTAGAACCGCTGCTCCTCCGCATTGAGAGGAGCTAGATGAGGTGGCTCGGGCATCTGGTTAGGATGCCTCCCGAACACCTTCCTGGGGAGGTGTTCAGCGCACGTCCAACCGGTAGGAGGCCTTGGGGAAGACCCAGGACACGTTAGAGAGACTATGTCTCTCAGCTGGCATGAGAAAGCCTCGGCATCCGCTGGGAAGAGCTGGACGAAGTGGCCGGGGAGAGGGACCTCTGGGCTTCCCTGCTTAGGTTGCTGCCCCCGCGACCCGACCTCGGATAAGCGGAAGAAAATGGATGGATGGCGACACAAAAAATGTGCGTAGATATGTATCTTCTAATTAATAGGCAGTATTCAATCACGAAACAGAATGATTTGTTAATTAATATATTCTTCAATAATAAAAAAATATTTTTTTAATGTATTATTAAAAACAGAAATTTATAATATAATAATACCAGTAAGAAATCTGAGGTGTAATTATTTGTAAACATCCCTCCTGCAACATCTTCTTATTCTCTGGCAGAGCAAGTGTGTATGAGGTGTGTTAAGAAGCAGAGTTGGAGTTAGACATTAAGCTGGTACCAACCAAAAATGGAGGATGGCTCTCTGTCTCCTTTCTGAAGTAGTATGGCCCGAGCTGGAGGTGACTGAGCCTCTGTTCTGCATCCATGGACAGCTGGCACATTTTTCGGTGGGTGTATGGGGATAGAGCCCTTGCCGTGGAGGCGACAGTGGGCTGCTGGTAGCCTGGTCCCACATGTTTGCGGGAAACATGGCGGAAGAGGGGCGTGGAGGAAGAATGCCTAGATGTGGACAATCGTGTAAAGTTTGAAGACTTCTTCTCTGGTGAGAGGTGGGCCATCTGCACAGGGGGCATAGACAAAATGTAATGTTCAGAGCAAGGTGAAAGACATTTGCTTCTTATTTCAGACAAACTATTAAAGTAATTCAGCTTTAGTGTCACAATAATGAGCATTGAATTAATAATATAACTCTAATGGTTTCTAACATCATTTTCCAATGCAATAACCCGCTTCCTGTAAGTAATGGCATCCAGGGATAAATAAGACAATTCAGATAAAACATTCATTTCAGCATAATACAATAAAAAAGGTGCATTTAGGCAACTGGAGTGGTATTTAGGGAAATCAGACAAGCACTAAAATTGTTTTTATAAAAAGCTAAATGACGAATGTTTGTACACGGAGGCTGCCATCTGAGTAAAGATGGATCTAATTGAATCAAAGCAAATATGCTAATTTCTGCTCCATGGAGTTAGCCGTCATGTCCCGCAGATGAATTAGGTAATTGGGATTAAACGAGGAAAACTGACGAGGAAACTGCAAGCACAATAATGGTCAGGCTTTGTTACATTACTATTAAAAAAACAAGACAAGACAAGACTACAGGACTAGGAAGAACAAAATAAGATTAAATCAATAATACGCGTAATTAGGAGAAGAATAAATAGAATCAATAATGCATGGAAAATAGAATGAGCAATAAGGCAAAATGTTTGCTGTTTGGATAAACAAGTGTATCAGCAGTTGCAGCAGAGCACTTACAGGTGAACCGTTGCTCTCATCGCTCCCGTCAATGAACGACTCCACGGAAAATGCCACCGTGGGCAAGACTCCCTGGAGACAAGCAACACAAGCCGGGTGACGTATTTAAAGAGAGATGGAGGTGACAAAAAACACATAAACGCCCAGAAGGGCAATTTGGGCCTGTCTTGAATGAAGCAAATTGCAGGACTGACAGTGATGTTTGGACAATATAGCCTTATGGAGGGCGACTGACAATCAAATTGACAAAAGTATTGGGACAGCTGGCCATTACACGGCCAAGAACTGAAAACGGGAGAATATATTGAAAAATGGAAAATGAATGAATGGATGGATAAAAAATGAATGAATAAATCATCACTGTATTGTTGATGACTATGGCCTTTTATTCTTTTAAAAATATGCACAAACTAAAAGACAAATATAAGCCATTCAGAAGACTCATTCCAAATAGTTGTGAAGATATGTAGTAGTCTAAACTGATTACTAGGTGTCAGTAGTTACATTGATGAGACAATAGGGACTGCAGAAAGTACTGTACAACAAGGAACTCTCCCTATGCTAACGTGTGAGTCCATATGTGTCTTATTTGTCTAATCGTATTTACGATATTGGGTAACACAAGTGTAAGTGTGACTATAGGGGTGTTATTTCATGTTTAAAGGGCTCTAATAATGTCAATAAACATATGTAGAAGGTTGTAAACACGTTTGCTATGCCTTAACTATGAAAAGATTTGATTTATAACTAAGGAATCCTCCTTTCGATCTGGAACCAATTAACCGCAATAAATGAAGGCCTACTAGGGTGTGTGCTGTTGACTGTTTTGCCATTTTGCTGTTGAACACTGTTTTTGCTGCTGTAATGCAATGCTAGAGAAAATAATAGTGAAGATGTAAGGCAGCCTACATGAAGTCTGGAGGACTTTGCCATCATCTGTGCTTCTCTCTCTACAGTCTCTGCATCTCTCTGTGAAGTGTTTTCACTGGAGGTCAAAGTAGGGCCAGGGTACAGGAAGTAACTGGTGTTTTCTGCCATGGTGGCAAGGGTCTTTGTCTCTTAACACCAGAAAAACACAACATAACATACATAAATATATGTGCACAGGGGAACATTACCCACAATATGCTCAAAAACCCTACCTGGAAACGCCAACTGAATCAGCTCAAAATATGTTGTGTCAGCTACAGTGGGAGGGGAACACACACACACAGAAGTGCAGTCAGTGTAGCAGCTAATAGCCTGCACGCTTGCACAGCAGAGGATGTAGGACTCAAGCGATGAAGAAGCAACTCTCAGGAGAGCCATTTACCTTTTAGGAGGTCAACCACAGCAGCGGGGTCAACAACACCAGGGAAAGTCTGGTGTAACATCGACAAAATAAATCAATATGTTTAACAAGGTTAGCCTGTCATACAGGTGAGAGGATACAGGGAGGGAGGTGTTTTCTCACACAGTTCTACGTAACCTTTATTCACAGTAATACTTCTCACCTTTTCAAAAACCAATCGCTGATGGAACTGAAGGGGGAAGCGCGGCGGCAAGCAGGAAGTCCTCTGATACTGTCCCATGATGCAAACACTGAAGTAGATGTCACCTTTCTTAAACAGAGCCCCGCCCGGACATGAAACCTACATGCAAACAGGTTTTTAATGCGTACTATTATGATGTACTGATAAGATACTGTTATTATCCTGCAGATGTACACAATAATGTGGCTATACATTAAAATAAATCAGCCATTGTATATTATACAGAACATAACAAAGAATGAAAGGGCCAGATCTCCTTTCAACAAACAAATCAGCTTCATATGAGGAACTTTGACAAAGGAAACATCATAAAATGAATCAGATGTTGCCCAATCATGGTACATTTCAGCTAACAGTTCTTTGTCTTTGGTAATGGTAATGACATTGGAATACATCACTTAATACAATTACAGTTCCACACGTCCAAAAGGAGTAGGAAGAAGCAAATCCTATTTAATCCTACCCCTGTAGGTTTTTCCCTATTTCAATACATTTGTAGACTTCCTGCAGTTAGTAAGTTTAAAATACATAAGTAAGGTAATGTGACAGTGTTAAAAAGTAGTCAATGTCCTTAACATAGTAAATAATTTTTTTAGCAGTCCTGATGAATGATAATCATTATAAGTAATAATAGTAATGACTGGAATATAAACAAATAAAACAGAACATTGTTGTATTACAGACAGTCTTTGGCTTACTTACTTACCACTTGAATCAAAATGTAACTCATAGCCTCCTGAGACACAATATATTTACAATTTGTCTAGGGTAAAATCAATATGCGCCACACAGTGGCTGACCCGGGTAGCAATTTGTCCTCACAGTCAGGAGGTTCAGGGTTCGAATCTCCGTTGGGCATCTCTGTGTGAAGTTTGCATGTTCTCCCCGTGCGTGCATGGGTTTTATCTGGGTACTCCAGTTTCCTCCCACATTCCAAAAACATGTATGTTAAATGGCGACTCTAAATTGTCCATAGGTATGAATGTGAGTGTGAATGGTTGTTTGTCTGCCCTGCAATTGGCTGGCGACCAGTCCAGGGTGTACCCCGCCTCTCCCCCTAAGTTAAAGTCCGGGATTGGCTCCAGCATTCCCGCCACCCTAATGAGGATAAGCGGCATAGAAAATGGAAGAATGGAAAACCAATATGCCACAATAGCTTTTTAGTCAAATTATGTATTTTTATGCAAATGATTTGATAAAAGGAACAATATTTTTTGCTATAATATTTAAATATACACAATGTAAAGCAGTGTAGAGTGGTTTCCCACACATTCCCAATTCAGCATTCTTGACCCAGCCAATTTGAGCATCCATCCATCCATTTTCTATGCCGCTTATCCTCACTGGGGTCGCAGGTATGCTGGAGCCTATCCCAGTTGATTTCGAGTGAGATGCAGGGTACACCCTGGACCAGTCGCAGGCCAATTTGAGCATTTTTTTTATATATAATTTGTTGTCTCTAACAATAGGCTGTTTTTTCCACAAAAAACTTGAAAATAACTCCTAAATGTGTAATTATACTGTTGAAAATGCAATTATTACATGTTTATGTCTTTATGCATTGCTGATTTTTTTTGTCAAGCGTTGAAAATTTCCCTCTTTGTTTGGATGTCCTTGGTGGCACACAGTAAGCCATGTGCCAAAAAGAAACTTTTTTGTGGCTGTCTCAATTACCTGCAGATTTTTGCCATTTGCTGTAATGTAACCGGGGGATGTACTTTGTAGCTTTACTTGGCTATATTTTTGTTATTCCATTTTAATAGTCTTCCCTGCGATTGACTGGCGACCACTCCAGGGTGTACCCTGCCTCCCGCCCAAAATCAGCTGGGATAGGCTCCAGCATACCCCCGCGACCCTAATGAGGATTAGCGGCATAAAAGATAAATGGATAGATGGATACTAAAATTGGACATGGGAAACAATTGACAAACTGATACTTGAAATTAAGGTTTTCTTGATTTTGGTATAATCAAATCTGATTAGGATTGATTCTGCAAGCATCAGTTTTTCTTCTTGCGTACACACATGCATTTCTGCATCTTGATGCATTCATTGCAATCATCTTCATCAATGGTTTTATGGAAAAAGTAGCAATGGTAAGTCCTAAATAAGTCCTCATGTCCATAACAGACAAAAATGTGTTTTCCGTGTTTTAAAAATAATTGTTTGCCAAATAACACACTCTAGCAGAAGTTGTGAGGAAACAATCAAGCCGTTACTGAAATGTTTACTAATGTAAAAGCTGTAGCTAACTACTTAACTCTATAAGCCTCTGACTTGGTTAGCTAAGGCCTGGTACTGCGCATGCGCACATTAATTTAAAACAGGAAGTGATGTCTTTATTTTCGGTACGTTGAGAAAGAAGAGTTCTCATTTTTACAGCTTCCCATGTAATTCTCATGTACAGCTTCGTTTCAAACATTAACCTGAAATGTAACTATCCCGCCATGAACGTGACTTAAATCACTATAGCTAAGGAGAAACTACAATGAAGATTTGCTTTAATGCTAAGCTCTCCACCTAACACAGCGACGGCAAAATGGCGCACTTACTCTGTTGATGTCCAACAACACCGTACATTTTACAGACTTTCCATGCGGCTCAGCGAAGGGACTCTTTTTCGCAGCCATTTAAGACAACTCGGGAAAATGCTTGTTGACATAGCTACCAAAACAACGGGAGAGCGGAAGTTGCCAAAGTCATGTGACCGAATGACCAATACAAACCTTCTTCAGATGTGACGTCACACGAAACATTTAACTCCAAATCAGTTGTTTATTCAGTCTTACAGCAATAAGCATACATAAGTCGAGATACTGAAAAGATTGCATATGCAATATATGTCTGTCCAGCATTACTACGCATACACAATGCAGAAATAACAAGACAATTACAATAAAAATGATAAATACACCTGCCTACCAAAACTTTTGGCGATGCCCATAATGCAACAATACACAATGTCAGTTTCCACACAATGCCATTCATCACCAACACAATAAAACAATAACAAAAATAACACATTTACCTATGGAATGCATGCATTTATATACATTACAACCACGTAAACTCCACTTGTAATAACCTAATTGGAATTGTGCAGTCGTGATACTGAATCAGTATCTTTAGAGGTACGGATATCTTGTTAAGGTCATGAAAAGTGGATGTCCTTCATGGTGTATACGCCATATGTGTTCAGTCCACCAAGTGCTTGACATTCTGGCTTCTCTCCCTTTCTTGGTCCTTGACGTCTCTGCCTGTGTGAGACGGCACTTCACAACTGCAGACAGAAATTTATAGATGAGTGACACAGCAGCTCAACACATACAAATAGGCCAATAAAAAGGTGTTTTACCTTTGAATGTGACTTGGTGTGTTGTCTGTGATGAGGTTATTGAGCTTGTAGTAATCCAGGAAGGTCCGAGCCACATTCATGCCCAGTTTCATGTCTGAGGACAATGTAGTTAAAGGTTTTTTTGTTTTTTTGTTGGAAACACTTCTCTAATGCCTGTCCAACAACAACATAGTAAGAAGCCTTGCAAAAATGGGTTTAAATGGGTTTACAGTCCATAAAATATTTACTTATAAGTCATGCTGTTTTGTGGTTGAAATGTTCTGCAAATTTAAGCAAATTTTAATCTTTGTTTGCCTAAGCTAAGCATAGTCAAGCATCCATCCATTCACCCATTTTCTATGCCGCTTATCCTCATTAGGGTCGCGGGTATGCTGGAGTTTATCCCACAGCTGACTTTGAGCAACTGGACGAGCTCTTCAATTGTACACCGAAACAAGTGTCGGAAGAGGGATACCTAATCCAGGAGCTGAGAAAGTCAATGGCAAGGCACATATAGACAACCATTTACTCTCACATTTGTACCTATGGACAATTTAGAGTCGCCAATTAAGATAACATGCATGTCTTTGGAAGGAGTGAACCAGAGTACGCATGCACATGCTAGTTCCCAGTCCCAGTCAACACATGCATGCCGAGTTCAGGTTGTTTCCACCGGGTCGCAGATACGGTGTTGCTAATTGTATGACCAATAGGATGATAAATTATTTGGTTCCGGGAGCCATTGTTCTGCTGAATACGTACGTGTTTGTAACGTTGGTGCTGTATTTATTGTTTTTACTTTTAATAGCGTATTTAATGTTGGTTTGTTGTACTGTTGGCTGAAAAATAAATTGCCCCTCTGGTATAATAACGTTTTACCTGCCTGTCAAAGCCTGATCCCATCAGATCTAAGAAGCTAAGCAGTACAGGGCCTGGTCAGTACTTGGATGGGAGACCTCAGAGGAACACTAGGTGCACCAGTGGGAGGAAATAAACTTTCCTTGTGCCCTTAGGCAAGGCACTTCACCCACATTGCCTAGTATGAAAGTGGTGTGTGTGTGTGTGTGTGAGTGTCGGTGGTGGTCGGAGGGTTTGATGGCGCACACTGGCAGCCTCACTTTCCGTCAGTCTGAATGTACTAGTTTAGTATGTAATATGGTGTATTCAATGAAGTACTGAATTAAGTTACAGTACATAAGCTTTCCTATGATTTCTGCCATCTCGTTTGCCTCCTTCCTCTCCATCATCAAGCTCAACTCGCAGAACTCGAAAGGTCTTCTTCTTTTCCTTTCGGCTTATCCCTTCAGGGGTCGCCACAGCGAATCATTTGCCTCCATCTAACCCTGTCTTCTGTATCCTCTTCTCTTGCGCCAACTACCTTCATGTCCTCTTTCACTACATCCATAAACCTCCTCTTTGGTCTTCCTCTAGGCCTCCTGCCTGGCAATTCGGAACTCAGCATCCTTCTACCAATATATTCACTCTCTCTCCTCTGGACATGTCCCAACCAGTCTTAGACTTAGTCTTAGACTTTATCTCCAAAACCTCTAACATGTGCTGTCACTCTGATGTTCTCATTCCTGACCCTGTCCATCCTGGTCACACCCAAAGAGAACCTCAGCATCTTTATCTCTGCTACCTCCTGTCTTGTCCTCAAAGGCACTGTCTCTAAACCAAACAACATCGCTGGTCTCACCACAGTTTTGTACACCTTTCCTTTCATTTTAGCTGAAACTGTTCTATCACACATCACACTCGACACTTTTCTCCACCCATTCCAGCCTGCCTGCACACGCTTCTTCACCTCTTTTCCACACTCTCCATTGCTCTGGACTGTTGACCCTAAGTACTTAAAATCCTCCACCTTTTTTATCTCTTCTCCCTGTAACCTCACTCTTCCACTTGAGTCCCTCTCATTTACACACATGTACTCCGTCTTGCTGCGGCTGACCTTCATTCCTCTCCTTTCCAGGGCAAACCTCCACCCCTCAAGCTTCTCCTCCACCTGTTCCCTGCTCTCACTACATATCACAATGTCATCTGCAAACATCATAGTCCATGGAGATTCCTGTCTAACCTCGTCCGTCAGCCTGTCCATCACCATAGCAAACAAGAAGGGGCTCAGAGCTGATCCCTGATGGAGTCCCACCTTCACTCGGAACTCCTCTGTCACACCTGCAGCACACCTCACTACTGTCTTACAGTCCTCGTACATGTCCTGCACCGCTCTAACATACTTCTCTGCCACTCCAGACTTCCTCATACAATACCACAGTTCCTGTCTGGGCACCCTGTCATAAGCTTTCTCCAGATCTACAAAAACACAATGCAGCTCCCTCTGACCTTCCCTGTACTTCTCCATCAACATCCTCAAAGCAAATACTGCATCTGTTGTACTCTTTTTTGGCATAAAACCGTACTGCTGCTCACAAATGCTCACGTTTGCCCTTAGTCTAGCTTCAACTACTCTTTCCCATAACTTCATTGTATGGCTCATCAGCTTTATTCCTCTGTAGTTGCCACAACTCTGCACATCTCCCTTGTTCTTAAAAATGGGCACCAGCACACTTCTCCTCCATTCCTCAGGCATCTTCTCATTATCTAAGATCTTGTTAAACAACCCGGTCAGGAACTCTACTGCCACCTCTCCTAGACACTTCCATACCTCCACAGGTATATCATCAGGACCGAGTGCCTTTCCATTCTTCATCCTCTTCAATGCCCTCCTCACTTCTTCCTTACTAATCTTTGCTACTTCCTGGTCCACAACAGTCACCTCTTCTACTCTTTGTTCTCTCTCATTTTCCTCATTCATCAACTCTTCAAAGTACTCTTTCCATCTTCCCATGACACTACTGGCACCTGTCAATACCCTTCCATCCTTATCCTTCATCACCCTAACCTGCTGCACCTCCTTCCCATCTCTGTCCCTCTGCCTTGCCAACCTGCCGAGATCATTTATCCTCTGCTCTGCCTTTACCTTTTTCATCCTTCTCACCACTAGAGTCATCCTACACACCACCATCCTACGCTGTCTGGCTACACTCTCACCTACTACTGCTTTGCAGTCACAGAGCTCCTTCAGGTTACACCTTCTACACAAGATGTAGTCTACCTGTGTGCTCCTACCTCCACTCTTATAGGTCACCCTATGTTCCTGTCCTGCCTGTGGTAAACAGGTTTTTTATGTCTTATACTGGATATCTTATTTTCTCCTATTATATTTGGTAATAGGAGTGTAAATGTGACATTAGGGGTGTTATTTTATGTTTAGAGGGCTCTAATAACGTTTAAAAAAACGTATTTACAAGGTTGTAAACAGATTTTTCATGCTCTAACTATGAAAATATTTGAAGGAATCCTACTTTGCAGAAGTTTACCAATCACAGTCGGGTATGGAACCAATTAACCGTGATATAGGAGGGATTATTGTATACACTGTAAATATGCACGCCAGACCAGTAGTTGGAGATGGCATGCATAAGCGGCATCTTGGATAACATATTCTGTATGAATTTACAATAAAAACGAATTTACAAAAAGTACATATTTCTTTTGGCAAACTTTAAGAGGGCTCTGCATCCCACACTGAAAAGAAGGACAAGAAAAACCGGCAGGGACACGTACGGTACAAATAAAAGGACTCAAATAAAAGGACAGAAAGACTGTGAGACATTAAGTTTGCATGTAATCACTACTCTTTAAGACAAACTTGGATGCATTTTTCATCATAGCACCATCTGCTGGATCTAGTGCAATACCACTAAAGCAAAATGTGCCTCCCTTAATATCAATGTGTAGTTTTGTCTTTGGTTTAGCGGAGCATGGCTTTACAATTAGGGAGGATATAGGACTATTCATTTGCATGACGTAGATTTGAGACATAGTTTCAAAGCTTTGGCATCACTAATACATTGTGGGATACGATCAATAACCAAGGAGCAGCATAAATCCTCAAAAAGCAATGTACCGCATCCAGAATTAAGGCTAACTATACGATGGTGCTATGAATCAAACATAAGCAATTACTTATACACACCAAGACCTACTTTGAATTCACACATCATCATCTGGCCCGTTTGTCCCTCAATATATTAGACCCCCCCCTTCACACACACACACACACACACATCAATAACTTCTTTGCTTTTCTTAAAAGCCCGGAGGCCAAAGAGTGTTGTTGTTCAATCTGTGATCATTAGGCTCCGGGGCCAAGTAATGATGGCAATCAGGTTGAGATAATGAAGAAGTAGTGAAGCACAGAAAGACAACCGTGTCTCCAATCAGCCACAGTGTGAGAGGACGCAGAGAACGCAGATAAATAAAGAACAATATCCGTAACAAAAGTACATTTCACTTGAGGCAAGGCCACCTGCCTATGTAAGATCCCGTCATCCCTCTTATGTCTTGCATGTGTACCGCAGACAGATATGAAAAACTGACTAGTTGTTCTTGGAAATCACTGATATTTTGCCACGTCTATCGTCGGTCAAGCTGCAACATGATGGAACAATGCAGTCACATCATTTGTTAAGTTCCCCGCCATTACCTTGTTGGTGACATCTGTCACATTGACTTCATACATCCCTCAAACTTGAAAGAGAGTCTGCGTTGCTACACTGGAGAAACTGGATCCGCTCGATGCTTCACTTTCTTTTACTTTATTTAAGTGAGGAGTCGCTTTGCAACATACTGTAGCACATCATACTGATAGTACCAGAATAGCACAGCACAGCACAGCACAGGTGAAAACCGGCTGCCTCTTCAGACTTGTAGCCCTGATTGCATGACGTTTGTGTTGATTGCTTTAAATCACTGCACCAAACACGGCACCTGCCTGCAGCCATACCTGCTTAAAAAGGGAAGCCGCACGTCTATTGTTGACGCCCCGATGCGCTGGTGACTAATTGTTCCTTCCTGTTTCCGGCTGCCATCTGATTTTATGTAGAGTATTTCCATCCATCCATTTTCTATACCGCTGATCCTCATTAGGGTCACGGGGGTGCTGGAGCCTATCCCAGCTGAATTTGGGCGAAAGGCGGGGTACCCCCTGGACTGGTCGCCAGTCAATCGCAGGGCACATATAGACAAACAAACATTCACACTCACATTCATACCTATGGACAATTTAGAGTCACCAATTAACCGAACATACATGTTTTTGGAATGTGGGAGGAAACCGGAGTACCCGGAGAAAACCCACACACGCACGGGGAGAACATGCAAACTCCACACAGAGATGCCCAACGGAGATTCGAACCCTGAACCTCCTGACTGTGAGGCCAACGTGCTACCCAGTCAGCCACCGTGCGGCCCATGTAGAGTATTTTTATTACTAAAATAATGTTTAACTACAATAATCAAAACCTGTTATTTGCTTATCCAAGAATAAATAATAAATACCATTTACCACCATTTTTTTCTTAATGACATTATGCTCTCTGTTTTCTAATAAATTAAAAAAATAACCAATTCACATTTCATCACTGGTTTTGCCCTATTTCCCATCTGAAGGAATAATACATTTTAGCTTGCCAGACTACATTTCTGTAGTTTGTCTTGACACACATCATCTCTCCGTCCAACTGCTGCTTGACTGAAAACATATACGCATACGCATATCGATGTGTTTTTAAAGATACTCATTCGGCAATATTAGTTCAATGATAATGATAAAACATAGAAGTGGCCAAAGTTCTCATGCATTTTCACATGCATGGTGTGTTAATAAAAAGTTGAAATCATGAGATAAGAAAGTCATAATTACCAGAATAAAAATTGAAATTATGAAATAAAAAAGTCGTAGTTATGAGATAAGAAATTCATAATTATGAGATAAAAAGTCGAAATTATGAGATAAGAAAGTCATAATTATTAGATAGGTAAGTCCTAATTATAAGATAAAAAGTTGTAATTATGAGATAAAAACGGCATAATTGAGATAAAAAGTCAAAATCATGAGACAGAAAATGTGCGTGTGCGGAGCTCCATGTGACAAAGGTTCTAGTGAAGAAGACGGCAAATGCACATCTTTTTAATCTCATAATGCTGACTTTGTTATCGCACCATTATGACTTTTTATCTCATCATTTGAACTATTTATCTAATATTTTTGACTTTCTTATCTTGTAATTTTGACTTTTTATGTCATAATAATGACTTTTTCTTTCTGTGGCAGAAACAGGCTTCCATAGTTTTAACATTAAAAAAATAACACAGCTTGCTCTAATTATTTATTATCCAATTTATGTATTTATGTATTTTTTATTTATAATAAAATTATTAATATTATACCAGATTTTGATTCACATTATCTATGATTTCAAATGTCTTATTATTAACTTACCTCAGTTAAGAAAGCAATAACAATAAAGATTATTATTATTATCATCAGATTTTGCCATTAATATTAGTGTTATGTATATTACCAATAATTCAACAAATAAAATAATAATTAAATAATATTCATGTTATTATTGGAGCCGCACGGTGGCCAAGTGTTTAGCATGTCAGGAGAGAGAGACAGTCAGGAAATGTGGAAGATTTAGAACGATTAGATGCTTTAATAATTTAATGTCTTTTCAGGCAGCAAAAAGCTACCACCCTTAAATCATCCTCCAAGAAGCAGGAAGTAGCCTTGGTGGAGGTCTGATGTACCATGTGATGCCACAGAAGCTGGAAATGTTCATTATTGCGCTGCTGAAAGAACAAATCTAAGCTAAGACCTTCGCAGACCAATGATATCCTATCATATTATGTATCATTGTGACCTCAGAAAAGTCTCTGGTGCTCCCGCCCCCCTCCCTACCACATACACACACATATACACACATTTTTTTTTCTATCAAAGCAGAACTGGGCACCAGTCCCAACTTTTTTAGCCAGGAAAGCTTTGCTGTGACAAAAATAACTCCCGGACCCCACCGCCACCAGATGGCCACTCAGCTTGGCTGGTCACGACTCACCGTCCATTACAGGAGGTTTCGTGATGGACGGTCAGCTTCCGGGGGAAAACTTCCCCCATCCTCCTGTGTGTGAGTTGGTGGGAGGGGTTTGAGCGGAGGATGCCCTAATTGCTGGGTGGGGACACCGCAGGGCCAGGAAATGATGGTGAGTGCGTGAGGCAGCAAAAACAGTTGGCAGATTGCAGCTTATAGGTGTGTGACGTTGGAAATATGCAGGACAGCGGCTGAAGTGCACACAAGCTCCAGTCATCCAAGAAAGATGGAGAGGAGAGAAAAATGCATGTATCACTAGTAATAATAGCCATACAGACATTTTAAAGCGTACGCAGAACTTGATAAAGCTGCTGGATGCTCATGAAAACTACTGGGATCAATCTACACCAGGAGGTGGCCTACAGACAAAGCCTTTAAGGCCAATACATTGACTTGTATAAGGGATTCATTGGAGCTTTTGCAGTAAATGAGGTACCCAAATTGGCTCTCATCATAATGGCGTCTAATGTGTACCTAATATTGTAACCAGCCAGGAGGCTGTATTCTTCAGCATTGTGTCCAATCAATGGCAGGTCAATGTCATAGCTCAAGGGCATGTGGCAGCCTGTGTGCTGATGTGCACGACGGCAGCGTCGGGGACGCCACGACTTGTTTACCGCAGCTATTTACTGTCAGCGTGGCATTTGGCGGCTTTTGCCATCACGTCCCCTGGCAGACAGACAGACAAGGTGACGGTCAGGCAACAAGGCCCCCCCGCCCCTCGTGGCAAGACGGATAAAGACAAGGAGAGCAACGCCGTCGCGGTGGGGCGAGATTTTACAAGGTGACAAGAGAGGGGACATTAGAGCCGTCGATGAAGGTCAGTGATGGCTGCACACAGACAACTAATTATCGATGACTAATTACAAGGATAAAGCTCAGCAGAAAAGGTCGCCTTTGTCCTCAAAAGGCTTTCACCACTCTGAAAACCACCAGGAACAAACAGGAACACTCATTCACTTTCAAGATTTCAACTAAATAAAAGTATTTTTAAACTTGTTATTTGTCTATAGCTGTCCTATCTAGTCTTTGAGCATGAACTAGCTTAAATGAGAACCGGAAAATCTTCTAAGACAACCTGAACAGTCCAGTTGCTCCGGTAATACAATGATATTAATATATTCATATTCACGGACATACAAATCATCTGCAGACTAATTGAGTTAATGAATAAAGCAATTAGGACCACCAGGGGGCATACAAGAAGAGGCAGCACAAGGTATTCACAGATATTGCTACCTCCGCCATGGAGGTTATGTTTTTCCTGGCGTATTTCTGTTTACTTGTTTGTTTTGTTTGAGCTCAAATTAACTTGATAAGTTCAGAATGAAAATGTCAGGAATTGTCAAAAAACGGGTATGGAAAAAGTGAGTACATTTGGAGGGTGATCCGGCACACCATCTGGATCAAGACATTTTAAAAAAAGATTCTTTAACATTATGAGAGATAGGACCATTTTCGACACTTGTGCAAAGAACTTTAGAAAAAATGGTCTTTGCAAAAAAAAAAAAAAAAAAAAAAAAAA
>QODF01000192.1:97983-160202 GCA_024372805.1 Oostethus manadensis
TTTCATCATAGGAAGAGAGTTCATGTCCAAGTAAATAATTTCACAGTATATAAAAAAATAATATATATTGTGAGACATATTTACCTTACATGACATTGTACTATTGCACTGAAATATTATTTTGGCGCTTGACAGAAGTGCTTTTATCTGAGTGCTTTTCTAGTTTTTTAAGTATTTTTCCCTTTATGTTAAGGTTAAAAAGCTCTATTCACTCCTCATGAACATTTGTGCTCTGTCATGCCAAAGCAGCAGGAGGAGCTCTAACGGGAAGGCCATTCAAGACAAGGAAACAGTGGTAAAAATGAGAAAAAACATACAACAAAAAAAAACAAAAAACAGTTGTCATAATGATTAATTAATTCATTAATACATTTTCTATACCGCTTATCCTCATTAGGGTCGCGGGTATGCTGAAGCCTATCCCAGCCACTTTGGGCGGGAGGCGGGGTACACCCTGGACTTGTCGCCAGTCAATCGCAGGGCACATATAGACAAACAAACATTCACACTCACATTCATACCTATGGACAATTTAGAGTCGTCAATTAACCTAACATGCATGTTTTTGGAATGTTGGAGGAAACCGGAGTACCCGGACAAAACCTTCGCACACACGGGGAGAACATGCAAACTCCATACAGAGATTCCCAACGGAGATTCAAACCCTGATTTCCTGACTGTGAGGCCAACATGATTCCCACTTAACCACCGTGCGGCCCTGTTGTCCCTTGTGAACATGAAAAAATAACCTTTAAAAAAAAAATCAACTTACTGTAACTGTATTTTTGTTATATTGTTATTGTTTTATTATCTACATACTGGCTAATATATAATAAGAATAATGTTAGTAACACTGTAAATAAGGAAAATATTATTATTTAATTGTTTTATTAATTACAATACTCCATAGCGTACCCTGTTACATTTCTTTGCTCAAATAGTGTGTATACAGTTTTCCTCCCATCTTGTGCGGAAGTGGTAAGTTTTTGGATTCTTAAGTTTAGAAGAAATACATGCGAGGCTAACTGGTTAGCTTGCTAGCTTTTTATCCGTTTCGAGTCCCTGCAGCATAAGAGTTGCAATATGGTGTAAACAATGAGTGTAAAAGTGACTAGTATTTCATGTCTACAGGGCTGTGATATTGTTAGAAAACATAGTCAATAGGTGTACTATGTTGTTACTATGAAAATATTCCAATAATTAACATTGAAACCTGTATCGTGAAAATTCCTTAACTTTAATGAGGTTGGTTCTGGAAGCAATTATTTGCTATAAACGAGGGATGACTGTATTTTCATATTTTCATATGACACTGCTAGGTGGGCTTCGGAGGATTTGAACGAGAGTACTATTTGCTGTGTATGAAATAAAAGGCAATAATTGTATTATTTTGTTGATATTCTTACGTTGTCTTAAATTGTTGGATTTAAGTTATTGTTATTATTGTAAATATAATACTATTTTTATTATAATAAAACATCACACAATGATTTAGAAAAAAATCTCAGCATCATATTGATACCAAAATATGTACTGTAGTATCCCAAAGCCAACCTCTCATGTTTACGTTCTTCCACACTGTGATGTTACACAACAACATGCAGTGGCGCCCCCTCTGGCGGCTGTGACGATCAGCATCCAGCACTCCCAGCTGCCAGTGGGCCTTCCCTCATGCTGAGTTGTCTCCAGTGATCATACATCCTGCTGACACTTCCACCTCATTGGCTCCTCTCCTTTCACTCTGACCTTGTTTCTGTCTTTCAAACCTTCACTCCCACTCTCCTTCCTCCTCTTCATCATGACCACACACAACACGTGCGCATGTTTTTCTGCATCTTTTCCAACATTCAAACCTCATCAAGGCAATAATACTTGTGCAATCAGCTGTGTGTGCACGAGGAGCTCCTCCACCGGTGCGTGTCCGCGTGAGATGATGTGTGTGATATGTGCAAGTGAAGCATATTTGCCTCCAAGCGATATCATTTGCATACCTGTCACAGCCCTTCCACTGGGTGTCAGGTGCAGTGATGCAGAGTGCCTTCCTGTGGCAGTGCCGCTATTTCTTGGCTTCCCACTGTTGTGTGCCGCACGTCTGAGTGTCAGCTGACAATCGATGCGTGTTTGTGTGTGTGTGTCGCTTCATTGGAAGAACAACACCATTAAGATCTTCAATGGAGAAGCCTGGAAATGCACACATTTATTTGTAGTCAGTGTTAAAAAATACGACTCTCACAGAAATATATTTTTAATGTGTCTTTCAGGACTCTCTTAGCCCGAGACGTTCCCGACCCTTGACTTGTAGGCATTTAAAAAGTCAATTGCTAAAGTCGGTGCAAAAAAGAAGTTAACCACTGTATAATGCTGCCAACACGACCCATCATGTACCCACTCAATGATGCTGAAGTCATACAAGTGTAAAAATTAGTTAACCACTGTATAATACCGCAAATACTACCCATCACGTACCCATAGCGTGTGCAGGCCGGCTGGAACGGGTGGAGAAAAGTGTCAGGTGTGATAGAAGAGTTTCAGCTAAAATGAAAGGAAAAGTGTACAAAACTGTGGTGAGACCAGCGATGTTGCTTGGTCTAGAGCAGTGGTTCTCAAATAGTGGGATGGGTCCCCCTGGGGTGGGGTGCGGATTTACTGTCAGGGGGGGGGGGCGCGAGAGGCAGGGAGTACTTTCAGTGTTATTGTAAACCTGCCAATATGTCCAAATTTATTATACTCAAGATGACATTTGACACTTGAATACACTTCACAGCTCTCCCTTTTGTGGCATTATCCTGGTTTGGTTTCATGTTCAGTTTGTACATTCATTCATTCATTCAATTTCTATACCGCTTACGTACAGTGCAGATAAAATAACTGAAAACCACTGGTCTGGAGACAGTGCTCCTGAGGAAAAGACAAGAAAAAAGCTGGAGGAAGCGGAGATGAAGATGCTTAGGTTCTATTTGGGTGTGACCAGGATGGACAGGATCAGGAATGAGTACATCAAAAGGACAGCACTTGTTAGAGGTTTTGAAGATAAAGTCAGAGAGGCCAGACTTAGATGGTTTGGACATGTCCAGAGGAGAGATAGTAAATATATTGGTAGAAGGATGCTGAGTTTTGACCTGCCAGGCAGGAGGCCCCGAGGAAGACCAAAGAGGAGGTTTACGGATGTAGTGAAATGACATGAAGGTAGTGCAAGAGAAGAGGATACAGAAAACAGGGTTAGATGGGGGCAATTGATTCGTTGTGGCGACCCCTGAAGGGAAAAGCCGACAGGAAAGAAGGAAGAAAACTACCCATCATGTAACCACTCAATGAAGCTGAAATAATACAAGGGTAAAAATAAGTCAATCACTGTATAATAAAAAAGGAAATAAACTATGATTTTTCAAAATGCAACCTTAGTGGAAAACATTTGTGGATAGGCCAGCTTTCCATGCACAATGAAGCGTCTTCCTTTTTTTTTTTATGGACAGTTTTTGCGCAACATTTTGATCACATTCTGAACTGTACAAACGTTCACACTTGTGGATTCATTTGCATTTTGACGCACATGAATGCGCATCCACTCAGACTCTACACGAGGGACAGGTGTGGTTTACTAATGTAACTTCATATTTAACTAAATGAAAGCTCACACACACACACACACACACGCACACGCACGCACACACAGGTGTGATATGATTAGAGGACAAAGAGAAGGCAGACATGCAGGATAGAGGTTGTCCCTGCTGTTTGAGAGAAGAGGATTCTCAGCTTGACTAGATGATATAATGAGCTGTTATGTTGTGGGTGATGAGATGAGAGGAAAGGACAGACTGGAGGAGAGTGGAGGACACACACACACACACACACACTTTTTGTCTTGTGTCACACAAGTGTGACAAAAGTCTTAAGTGTGGAAAGAGGCCACCTCTGGAGAAGGACAGTGAAGGCATGAGTGAGTGGAGGAGGCTATTATTTATTTGCCACTTATGAACTTATTCAGAGATTATTGTGCATGTGTGTGCCTGGTGCGAAAGGTGTGTGTGTGTGTGTGATGTGGGTAGGAGGGGTCCGGGTGCTAAAGGTCTCTGTTGACGATTTGCACGCTCCATCGAGCAGACTGCCGCGGCGTAAAAAGCGACAGGGTTGGTTCCTTCAGCCTGCCTGACCCCAATCTCCAGTCTACACTGGGTCCCCATGCAGGCTGCCCCGAACCACGCGGGACACCGCCTCATCGTGACCCTCCCCCTTTTCATAAATGAACTCACAGTTGAGCGGGAAACAAAAAAAGATCAAGCAAGTCCACCCACCCGGGCCTGACTTCTCTGCTGCCCGTTTGACCTTCAGAAGAAATACAGAACACACGTGCAGCACCGAAGGCATGAGCAGGAAACTGTGATTCTAACCATAAAACCAGAAATGAAACAAACAAGTTTGACAGGAGCGCCATCAGTTTGTACACTCCTGACATCATGTTTTAAGCGGCATAAAAAAATGGATGGATCTCATCATCATCATCAATTTTATTAGTAATATTGTGAAATACTAATAACTAGTAATATTAATATAAGAAGTATTATTAATTATGTAATTACTATTAATAATAACAGTATCACACATTGCTATTATTAAATTATTCATAATACAAGGATATAATAATAAATAAATAATAATAACACATAAAAACATATCTATACAAAAATTCAGTTCAACCCATAATATGTCCTTGGAATTAAGTATTTAATATGATGCTGCTGCTGAGAAATAATATTTATTATTATTCATTATTAGTCCATTCATTCTTATTATGAATGTACAAGGTGGGCCAAAAGTAGGGTTATAGTTACTTTATTATCTGTTTCATCTTAACAATCATGTTTTAAATATGAATTCTAGAAAATAATGCTGAACCTTTATTTTATGCATTCACTGAAATTGATGGAGATCAGAATTTGTGTCGTACTGTGTGTCAGATGTACATATATACTGTATGTCTAAGTGTTAACTGTAACCCTGCTTTTGGCCCACCCTGTATAATTTAGATATTATATAGTATATCATTACTACTACTACTACTACTACTTGTTATTATTAATGTCATACATATTATTAAAAATAATTCCACATAAAATAACAAACAATTCATAATAATAGATATACTTCATTGATAATTGATAAGATTGTAATGATGCAGATGATAATATATAATCATTATTACATTACTATTACTTAGTAACAATGGTTTTAATATGAATTATTCAATAAATAAATAAATAATTATGGTTTGTCAATAAATATTACATAAACATACATATATAAACATTATTAACAAAATAAAATGTATATATTATATAGTATATAATTAATACTACTGCTACTAATTGTTATTATTATTCTTATCAATATTATTATAAAAACTATTTGAATATAATCTGAATAAATAATAATTATAGTAACACTAATTTAAAAATACTATATATTTAATTTAAAAATACTAATACTATATATATAATTGTATAATAATATTATACAGAATATAGAACTATATACAAAACTAATATTATTAAGACTTTGATGATGCTGATGATAATCAATATATTATCATTATTACATTATTATTACAAATATAAAATAATAGATTCATGTTAAGTATTATTTAAAACAAGTAACTAATAAATAATATATTATTAATAATATGTAATATATATCATATAATTTATATTAATGTTACTACTACTGCTAGTATCCTATTTATTATTATTATTATTACTTGTATAATAAAAAAATACAATAAAACATATCTAAATAAAAATTCACATTAACTCAAAAACTTTACTTGAAATAAATAACTGATACTACTTATTATGATGATTGATTATTGGCAATATATTAATTGTTAGCAATTTATGTATATTATTATTCATATATGAGTATATTATATAGGCTAATTGCTACTACTAACATCACTACTAATGCTACTACTATGTCTACTACTACTACTAGAAATAATAAAACATTCTTACTATTATCATCAATATTATAACATTAAAAATGATAACAATAAAAAATAATTTGGGGCTTAACTGTGCATGAGAAGGACACAATATGACACACAGCTGTAAGTACCATGCAATTCCACTCTACACGTTTGCAAAGTAATGACACTGATTAGTGTCAATTCATCTGTGCATTTCATCCACTAAACCCCCTCCGGGGTGAAGCAGGAGCGTCCAAACTCCCCACTAGAGGGCACTAGGGTTACATCCATCCCCCTCATTCTCCACCTACAGGAGGTGTATAGGAAGGACTACTTTCCATCACATGTGTACACTTCTTATCCCACCTCACTAAAACTGCCTCTTCTCACAAAATCCCACCGCCATCGGCCAGCTCTCGGGAGCACTCCAGCCTGGAGAAGGTCAGATGAAGGAAAAACTTCCTCCCCATCCATTTAAAAAAACGTCAGCAGCCATGATGCACAATGACTGCAGTTGACAGGACCTCAATTGGCTGGTTGTTCTATTGTTTAGCGCAATCAAAGCGTCACCTGAGTACACAAGTCTCTTTTCTTCTATCTGCTTTGTAAATGAAATCAATAGACGCGGCTATCGCATCTGCATTTTACCTGTCACGACAAGACGAGACAAAAGAGCAACACGGCGTTTATAGTGAGCACACGTGGCCTGACACGCGTGTGTTGTCATTTGGGTGAAACAACAACACCATTGTTACGCTCTATACAGTGAAGGATACATGTCTCCTCGGTGTAGGCCACGGGAGAGGCGCTGCCGGAGGTCATGTAGCTGTAGAAAGACACCTCCAGAGTGTAACAGTAGGACGTGTCATCAAGGAGACCGCCCAGGAAACGCCTGCCGGTGCCGGCCTTCACCACGTCGCGGTTGAAGGAAGTGTTGGACTGAAATAAGAGAAGAGAGAAGCTCGGACACGTTTGCCTAAAAGGCATGTGGTGAGTTCAAGACCCAAACAGCTTGAAGTTGACATTTTCCTACGATTTCTGACCAACATTTGTAATAAAAGTCTCCTGTGATTGTTCACTGGCAACATAATCTGAGTTTAACCGCTAAATATGCCTCACAGTTTTACTAAACACATTCCAAGATGATTCATAAACAGATGGAATCTGAGTCATGCTCTAGACAGGATATACACGTACAGTAAGTCTTGCAGTAACTATGGTGCGTTGAAGGACCGCTCAGCAAAGTGGGAAATCTCATCGCCTGATGAAAAACCTCTAAAGCTTGAATTGTGGGCTTTTTTAACAGTGGCACCTGTATGTTGACATTTCATCAGTCGTGTGTAAATGCATTGATTGTGCGTGCGTGTGTGTAGTGTGAAGAATACATCAGACCAGGGGTGTCCAAAGTGCTACCCGGGGGTCATGTATGGCTGTTTTTTTAGTAGCCCTCGGCACAAGAATACTAAAAACTAAAAAAAACAGCAAAAAAGAAAAAAGAGCAGTAATCTTAGGAGATTAAAAACAATATATTATGAAAATAAAAATAAAATAAAAAAAGTTGATAAATTAAAGGAAAAAAGTTGTAAGGTGAGAAACAAACAAAACAAAACGGAATACATTTTAGTCGGGTAAAGTTATAATAATAACATACAACAATAAGGCCAACATATTCCAAGACTAAAGATATGCGAGAAAAAATGTACAAAAAGAAAGTTGATATATCTGAAAAATGTAAAAAAAAAAAAGAAAAAAGAGCAAAAATGTGTAAAGTAAGGAGAAAATTGAGTGGAAAAAGTTTGGACATCCGTGAATTAGACTGGCGATATACTGAGCTATTAGACTGGCATCCCACAGTGTAATAATCCACTCTATGATTACAAAACACACACGTAAAATATAAATGTGATGCAAATATAATTGTATTTTGTGTGTGTGTTGTTTCTGCAACTAACCTCTGAATAAAATGCCAAAATAAAATATGATTATCAAATCCCAACACCGGGACCTTCTTGTTATTATTACAGGAGCACAAAAACTAAAACTAAAAGCAGCCATGTTTAATCTACTGTATATATTTCCCTCATAAGTACCTCCTAGCCTCTAAAGCAGGGGCCAATCTTTTGGTCTAAGAGAGCCATGACCTATTTTTCAAAAAGTGACTACAACTAAAAGTGTGCCAACAATTTTGGAAGTTAATAAGTTTCTGAATTGGATGGATTAAAGTGCTGAGAAGGTTTTATATTTTGAATGTTATTTTTAACACTGTAATTCCTGTCATGATTTACTTTAAAATTAAGAAATTACGTAAAACATTATACATTATGAAACAATTCTATTTTTAATTGTAATATTTTGACTTTATTCGCACAATATTTTCACTTTATTCCCAAATTAATTTTCCCCCAACCTAATATTCAAAAAATTGCAACTTTGTATTGTTTTGTTTGTTTCTTAATATTGCAACATTTAAAAAAATACAAATGAACTCTGTCACTAAAATGACATTGTTTTTTTACTCATAATATTACTAGTTTATTCTCATATAATTGTGACTTTTTTCTTTTAATTGTTTGACTTTCTACTTGTAAAATTACAGTATTTTTTTTTCAATTTCTGCTGTTTTTAATTTTTTTTATTCCTGTAATATTTTGACCTTATTCTTCTAATATTATAACCTTTTCCACAACCTAATTTTCCCAAAATTACAACTTTTTTTGCTCAGATTACATTTTACTATCCTGATATTTTGACTTGATTTTTTGTAAGATTACTGCTCATTATTCAATTTTTGCTGTTTCCTAAAGTTTTTTGTCAAATTGTATTTTTAGATTATGCTGTGGGCAAACAAATCACTCAGATCGCACTTCGAACACCCTTGTTGTAAAGCAAGATATGATACATAGATTTTAAGAAAAAACTTAATTAAAATAAATAAATGTTGTGGTGTTTAGAAACTTCTGGGAGCCATACAGTATGTGGTCATCAAAAGAGCCACATCTGGCTCCTGAGCCATAGATTACCTACCCCTGCATAACAGTTGTATGATGGCACGGCACAACACCAACATTCATCACGTTCCATACTGGATGGGTACTGTAAATGACTATTTACTTTGTACAAAGTCATCACAATGACAGGGGTGGGGGGTATTTGAGGGGTGACAGCTATACTACACAATGTTGATGGTGTCTTGGGAAGCCCTGGAGCAGGTGGGTGTTTCTTTTAACTGTCACTCCGCTGAGCTGACTTGCCGAAATGCAAACAGAAGGGAGCCACCGGTGGGAGTTTGCCATGATTATGTTGTGCTGCTGCAGCAGTGCATTGTGGGTAAACTGCTGAATGGACAAGAGGGGGCCACAGCACGGAGAGAGGGAGGTGAACCCTGGGCCCACAGGTAATATATAGCGTTTTACATGGGACTTGATTAGGAATGAACACTTTGAAGGTCACTTTGGATGCAGAATTGGTCCATTTAAAAATGTTTTCATGTATTTCCATTCATGGAACATTTGAAACAATGTCCAGGTTGGTCTAATTACTGTACATCCAAGACATACTGTAGAAGAACTCTATAAAAATGTAGGAAACAATAAAACAATCATAAGTATACAAATTATGATTCAATATTTTTTAAAGTATATGAAACAAGTAAATATAAAGCATTTAAAAATGTCTGAAATCTACTGAGATTGTGATAGGTTAGTGATGTGTCGGCTTTGGTCCTTTTTCTGTAAAAAACAAAATATGTGGTGGCGAATGTGTCGACTCAATGAAAAAGGGGAAGCTGGAAAGGTGAGGAAAATGAGCAGCAGGAAACAAAAGCTGAGATGGCACTTTTGTGTTTATGAATTCCACTTTGCTCAAGACCAGCAGAAACCGTTTACCTGGATGCTGCTTTTTTTCAGTTTTGCACTTTTGAATTCATTTTTGGTTATGTTGATGTTGTGTTAAAAATGTAATAATAATTATGCACTAATGATAAACATTTTATGAAATTATATTCTCACATTAGAAGTTCATTTGACATGGATTTTTAAACATCTAAGGAGTTTTTTTTAAGGAGCTGAGCCAAAAGAAATTCCCATCAATAGTGCAGGTGTACCGTGCAGTCACTCAACACTTCTTGAGCGACCAACAAATACATGTTTGCACAACCAATGAGACTCACAAAAGAGAAGTCGGCAGCGTTCTGGCACAGCAGCCTGGGGAAGACGGCCTGTCTTTGAACGCGCTCCTCGTCCTCAAACACGTTGCCGTACATGAAGCCGTTCAGCATGGTGGAATGGGCGTGAATGTCGATGTAGAACTCCAAGCTGACACTCTGATGGAGGAACATAGAGGGTGCAGGAATGCACAAAAACAAGCAAGTTAACGCAAAGACAATGTAACTTTCTGACACGAGCTTTGGGCTTAAGGACAAGTTTTCAAATGAACTACAGGACAAATGGACTGGTGGGGTGACTGTAAGTGTTTCTTTCCATTTTTGACATTTAACACACTCACGCTGATTTGGTCTTTCATTAAATGGGCCCACTCCCGCTCATTTCATTGGCTCCCCGTGCGCCATATAGTAAGTTTGGTTTCATACAATAGTCCATATATTTATAGTACAGAAAAAATATGCATCACATCACTAATATTGGGTAATAGGGGTATAAAGATGAATATAGAGCTGCTATGTTATGTCTAAAGGGCTCTAATAATGTTTTTGAAGGTAGTAAAGAGGTTTTCTGTGCTACAAATATAAAAATGTATAAATACAATAATTTGGGGAAATTACTTCAATAAAAAAAACTAACTTCAATAAACAAGTGATTACTGTATATACACATACATTTTTAATTCAAAATGCCACGAGACACCTTCTACTTTAGCTTTATGAAAGTAAATTCATGTACCCAAAAGACCAAAGAAATGGGTAGCTAATGCATAATATTAGTTAGATAGTTAATGCACAATAATGAATATGTGCAAACATTCATTCACTCATGTTCTATACCGCTTATCCTCATTAGTGTAGCGGGTATGCTGGAGCCTATCCCAGCTGACTTCCTAGATGGAAGGCAGGGTACACCCTGGACTGGTTGCCAGTCAAATGCAGGGCAGACAAACCACCATTCACATACCTATGGACAATTTAGAGTCGCCAGTTGACCTAACATGCATGATTTTGAAATGTGGGAGGAAACCAGAGTACCCGGAGAAAACCCACACATGCACAAAGAAAACATGCAAACTCCACACAGAGATGCCCAACTGGGATTCAAACCCCGATCTCCTGACTGTGAGGCCAACATGCTACCCACTCATCCACCGTGCGGCCCGATGTGAAAACGATACAGATGTAAATATGACAGATCATAGCACAACTGCTAGTTTCCATCTGTAGTCCCTGTTACATCTGCAGGTAACAAAGTAATAGCAATAAACAATGTAAAAACAATACACAACAAAAGACAAAAATAAACTGCACATAAGAAGGCTAAAAAAGGCTCAAGGTGGTCACAGACTTGATTTGCTTCATCCACTTTTTGAGATTGGTTTTGAAGATAATGTATGTCAAAGAATCTGTGGTTGCTAATGGTAGGTTGTTCCAGTATTTTGTTCTTTTTACTGACAGCCCCATTAGTCCAAAAATGGTATGTGCAGTGATGAGATGAAAATTGTTATTGTTGGATTGGATGGATTGGATGGAGAACGTGTGCACAAAACAGTCATTGAATCCACTTGAATCCATTTGGACCAAACCAGCACAAAGATAAAACTCCATTAATGCAAATAGTGAGAAAATATACAGCAGCCATTGCAAATTACTATTACCGCCGTGACATTTATTAATTATATATCAGGTTATCAGGCAACAAGACAAAACCTCAATTGAATGAAACACCAGCAAACGCTTTCATCCGTGCAAAAACGTTGGAAGCTGCGTCTTAAACTACTTGTGACAAGGGCAGCAGTGCAGGTTGAAACACAACCACCCATACACTCACCCACCGCTATACCTCCACTGTTCTCCTTCCTCTCATTACACATTCTGCAGCTCACTTTATTGTCTGTGTTTGCAGAGAGACGATGGAAGGATGCTGAAAAAGGTGAGAAGGCAGAGAGATGGAACAACTATGAGAATGAAAACAAGGAAAGAAAACAGAGGGCAGGGAGCCATGCAGATACCAGAGGAAGAGAAGGGAATAAGTCTATGAAGACAAACAAGGAAGGGAAAAAACACACAGATGTGTGTAGAGACGTGTGGAGAGATTGACAAGACAGAACAGAGAAGGGTGGGGTGGGGGGTGCGAGAGGGTTGCAGTTCTTGGGCGGGCCGGGTGATGCAGAGCGCTCCGTGTTTGAAATTCCGCTCACAGCCAAAGCAATTTCCTGGCGGTGGCTGTGCTGTCAGCTGCTTGGCTGGCTGGCGGTGAAATATGGTGGCTGGGAGTCGGCCACTAGCAGCCCCCGACAACCTGATGGATGGAGCCCCAGAGGAGAGAGGGAAGAGAAGAAGAAGAAGCAGAAGGAGGAGTAGGACAGTGTGGAAGAAAAAGAAAATGGGAAAAAAAGGAGCAGGATTGGAAGTAAATGCAGGGAGAAGATAATATACACAGACAAGAAATAAAAGGGAGGGACATGAGGCGCTATGAAAAGAGACAGCAGCCGATCCAGCGCCGTTAAAGCCGGGATCGACACAGAGGGACTTTTAACCAAACAGGCCCGGTCCAGACTGGGGGGGGGGTGTGGACGGACGACACACCAGCCTAATCATCATACAGGTCCCCTGCCTCTGGAGATGGAGAAGGCCAGATGGAGGAGGGTGAACAAAAGGGAAGATGTGGAGGTGAGACGGAGGAGGAAGGACAAGCAGCTAAAGTGTCTTATTATGTAGATGAGTTGTTTTCAAATAACATACTTGGGATCTAAAAGACTACGTACAAGATCTAATTCAAAAATCATGCCTGTGCAACCCTCATGTTTTCCTGACACTATATTTTCTCAAGGGACAATTCTACAGAAATAAAACTTATATATACGGTGCTTTAGATAAGTCAGTGTACAGCTTTGTTGATCGTATGTTGACTTATTAATGGCACTTCATGAAATATGAGGAAGATCCATGCATTTGCCTTGACCATTTATTGACATATTACTTTCACCCTGCAATGGGTGATTTATATGTGCCCGGGAAACATAAAAGCTTGTATAGCAGTAAATAGATCCACAATCTGCTGAATATACACAGCCATTATTGTCAAAATAGTGGAATCCTGACATGTATTACGCCTACCATCTTCCCAAACTGGAAGATGATGATGTTGATGAAAAAGCACATCCGATGAGACAAACCAGTTGAACAAAGAGACGTTTCTTAAAACCAGCAAGCATCAGGACAGGTCCGCCGTCCTGTGAGAAGGCTAGTCGAGTATGGCCAGCAGTCAGACGTCTACGCATCGCAAAATGTGATGATGATTTTTTGACACTGACTTTCAAATCTGTGGAATCATGGCACCAACCAGTCTAGCATCTTGGAAATTTTGGCCATTTCAGAATTTCACAAAAAGGCCTGCTTCAGGGACCACAAAATAGGTGCAGTTGGTGAAACTAATTTCTACAGGTGTTGCGTGTTCTGGAGTACTTAATAACTCCTATGTCTGCATAAAAACGGCATTGGGAACACACCGTGGTACTAATCCCTTGGGAACATCAATTGAACAGTGTTTTACTGGAGAAAGTAATTTGTTGCTACAGAAATGGCAAGAAAAGAGAGAATTAACAATGGAATGAAATGAAAATATACTGCATATAACTTCTTAGTATATCTGCATGTGTTGCGTTGCAAAATATCAACGTGGCAAAGCTGCATTCTTTTATTTTTCACTATGTGGCCTTCAGTGAAAAAAGTTTGAACACCACTGGTTAAAATCTAGCATACAAACCTTTTTGGAAACAAGATGTACAGAAAAAAAAGAATGCAAAAAACCCCCATAACATTTTGGTTTGTATCATCCCCAGACTGACTTCTCCTTCACAGCATCCCGTGAAGGACAGTTATGAAGCAGCGGAAACATAAATATCAAGCATGAAGTCTACCACAATGTCATATCCAAGTGTACTACAATGCTGGCTTAATGCCCTGTCAATCAAACGGAGACAGTTCTGCAGGCCTCCCATTGTGATTGATGCTTCAATTAAGAACCCGCTCTGACCTACAGAATTGTTCATTTGAAATTGTAATTAAGCAATTAGGGGCAATTAAGAAATAGACACCGCTGAATGAAAGTCAAAAGACAATTTCAGAGGGTGTGTGTGCGTGTGTATGTGTGTGTGTGTGGGTGTGAGGAAGGGTGGGGGACTGTCCAATCCAAATGAAAGCTCTCCAGGGGACAAACAAAAAGCTCAGTGCTTGTAACGCCAGGGAAAAACTACTCTACTCGTGGTGAACTTGCGGTGGCCGTAAACACTTTGGCATAAATCCAAAAAGGTCAAATGAATGAATTTTGTCTTACAAGTGCTTATCTGTTGCATATTCATTAGAGCAAGGGGGGGTGTCGGAGCCGCAAAGGCCCAGTTTATTCATACACGGGAAAGTGGGGAAGAAAGAGCTGATTGAAGCAGGATTACAAACTCCGGAATAAAGCCCTTTGCATCAGCAGCGTACCTTTTGAGGAGAAGGAAAAGTTGCGCTTGTTCAGGAAAAAAACTGTAATCTCACGCCCGATGTAAGGCTTTATATTAACATTTCAAATGCACCGTCCATAACAGTAGGGGGTTTGACAAGTGTGACAGCCGACTTGTGTGTGTGAGCAGCAGGATCCTTCTAGCTATCAAAAATTAGGACGATTGCATCCAATGAGCGATTAAAACTAAGAATTTGTGGTTGTACACCAGCACAATGTATCCTTCAGCTGTTTTTACATAATCTATTATGTAAGAAACATACACTGCCACTTTTTCACTGCATGGTACCTACAGACATGTGAGAAAAATTAATACCCCCCTCTTGTAAATCTTCTACTTTTGAAGAGCTGCACACCAAAGGTTGAAAACTTGTCAAGACATGCACTCCGACTTTGTTGCCTGTGCTATTATTTTCCTGGCAAATACTGTACATCACATGGTAGCGGTGTCATTACACCCCAAAGTTCAACCCCATCAGGTGGATTGGCTTGAAATTTCTCACACAGCTCAGTGTGCTCTTAAAAACCCCCACCATAACTTTTCGAAAATTTGGTATGCACCTTCAGGAGACTGATAAGCACATGTGCATAAAATCTGAGCAAGATCCGTAGAAAAACATGGCCGCCATCAAGTAAAACGTCATTTTGTTCACCAAACTCATTGACATCTTATTAGAGTCACATTACAATTACAAGACATAGTTTTAAGATTTAGGCATAGCCGCACTTCTCGCTGCATGTACTGGTCAGGCCATAGTGTTATGTTCTTCAACTCCAACATAAGCACTACAGCTATTTCTCAGAGCTGCTTGTGTAGCTTATACAGTAAAGGAATTTACTTCATGCAATAAAAGACACCCTTGGTTACTAAACGATTACCGATCAAATCGTTATACTAAGAATCGGAATCGAATCAAATGGTGAGCAGTTGGAAGAGTCACACTCCTAGTGTACACGGCTCACTAAAGCTGGCCTCACGCCACTGTGACTTAGGTTGAAATACGGTATGCACCTTTTTGTGGACTGACAAGCACACGTGCGTACAATTTGAGTACGATCGGTAGAAAAACATGGTCGACATCAAGCATTTGGGACCTGGCCGGGGCTAGCCCGTTGAAGCCGCACGGGAACTCCCCCCCGCAGACCCACCACCTGCAGGGGCAAGCATAAGGGTGCTGTGTGATTTGGGCAGTGGTCGAGGGCGGGTGTCCGGGCGACCTGATCTTCGGCGGCCAAATCTGGTTCTTGGGACATGGAATGTCACTTCTCTGGTGGGGAAGGAGCCCGAGCTTGTGGAAGAGGCGGAGAGATTCCGACTAGATATAGTCGGACTCACCTCAACCCACAGTTAAGGCTCTGGAACCAAATTCCTTGAGAGGGGCTGGACCTTGTTCTTCTCTGGAGTTGCCGCAGGGGAGAGGCGGCGAGCTGGTGTGGGCTTATTGTTAGTCCCCTGGCTTGATGCCTCTGTGTTGGCGTCATCCCCAGTAAACGAGAGGGTTATTTCCCTACGCCTTAGGGCTGGGGAAACGGTCCTGACTGTGGTTTGTGCCTATGCGCCGAACGGCAGTTCAGAGTACCCACCCTTCTTGGAGTCTATCAGAGGGGTGCTGGAGAGCACCCCAGCTGGTGACTCCATAGTTCTGCTGGGAGACTTCAACGCCCATGTGGGCAATGACAGTGTGACTTGGAGGGGCGTGGTTGGGAGGAACGGCCTCCCTGACCTGAACCCGTGCGGTGTGTTGTTGCTGGACTTCTGTGCGAATTACAGTTTGTCCATAACAAACACCATGTTCGAACATAAGGATGTCCATAAGTGCACTTGGCACCAGGACACCCTAGGTCGCAGGTCTATGATCGACTTTGTGGTCGTATCATCAGACCTGCGTCCGCATGTTCTGGACACGCGGGTGAAGAGAGGGGCTGAGCTGTCAACTGACCACCACCTGGTGATGAGTTGGATTAGATGGCGGGGAAGGATGCCGGACAGACCTGGCAGACCCAAACGCGTAGTGAGGGTGTGCTGGGAACGTCTGGCAGAATCTCCCGTTCGTCGAGTCTTCAACTCTCATCTCCGGCAGAGCTTCGCCTGCATCTCGAGGGAGGACCGGGATATTGAGTCCGAATGGGCCGTATTCCGTGCCTCTATTGCTGAGGCAGCCAGTTGTGGTTGCGGCCGCAAGGTGGTCGGTGCCAGTCGTGGTGGCAAGCCCCGAACCCGATGGTGGACACCGGGGGTTAGGGCTGCCGTCAAGCTGAAAAAGGAGTCCTATCGAGCATGGATGGCTTGCGGGACTCCCGAAGCAGCTGACAGGTACCGGCAGGCCAAGCGGCACGCGGCTTCGGCGGTGGTCGAGGCAAAAACTCGGGTGTGGGAGGAGTTCGGTGAGGCTATGGAGCACGACTTTCGGTCGGCCTCGAAGAGGTTCTGGCAAACCGTCCGACACCTCAGAAAGGGGAAGCAGCCCCCAGTTCACACTGTTTACAGTGCGGACGGGGGCTTGCTGACCACGACTGTGGATATAGTTGGTCGGTGGAAGGAATACTTCGAGGCCCTTCTCAATCCCACTGACATGCCTTCCATAGAGGAAGCAGAGTCTGAGGATACGTACGTGGACAGTTCTATCACCGTGGCTGAGGTAATTGGGGTAGTCAAATCACTCCCCAGTGGCAAGGCTCCGGGGGTAGACGAGTTCCGCTCAGAATTTCTCAAGGCTCTGGATGTTGGAGGACTGTGTTGGTTGACACGCCTCTACAACATTGCATGGAAGTCAGGAACAGTACCTCTGGACTGGCAGACCGGGGTGGTGGTCCCCATTTTTAAAAAGGGTGACCGGAGGGTGTGTTCCAACTATAGGGGGATCACACTCCTCAGCCTTCCTGGGAAAGTCTACTCCAGGGTGCTGGAGAGAAGGGTACGACCGTTAGTCGAACCTCGGTTAGAGGAGCTGCAATGTGGTTTTCGTCCCGGTCGCGGAACACTGGACCAGCTCTACACCCTTGCAAGGGTACTCGAGGGTATGTGGGAGTTTGCCCAACCAGTCTACATGTGCTTTGTAGACCTGGAAAAGGCATTCGACCGTGTCCCTCGTGGTGTCCTGTGGGGGGTGCTCCGGGAGTACGGGATTGATGGTCCGCTTCTACGTGCCATTCGGTCCTTGTACAATCGAAGCAGGAGCCTGGTTCGCATTGCCAGCAGTAAGTCGAGCTTGTTTCCGGTGAACGTTGGCCTCCGCCAAGGCTGCCCTTTGTCACCGATTCTGTTCATAATCTTCATGGACAGAATTTCTAGGCGCAGTCAAGGTGTTGAGGGAGTCCAGCTTGGTGACCTTAGGATCTCGTCTCTGCTATTTGCAGACGATGTGGTCCTTATGGCCTCATCAGGCTGTGACCTTCAGCGTTTACTGGAGCGGTTTGCAGCTGAGTGTGAAGCTTCTGGGATGAGACTCAGCACCTCCAAATCCGAGGCCATGGTTCTCAGTCGGAAACGGGTGGACTGTACCCTCCGGGTTGGGAGTGAGGTCTTGCCTCAGGTGGAGGAGTTCAAGTATCTCGGGTTCTTGTTCACGAGTGAGGGAAGGTTGGAGCGTGAGATCGACAGACGGATCGGTGCAGCATCTGCAGTAATGCGGTCGCTGTACCGGACCGTCGTGGTGAAGAGAGAGCTGAGCCGGAAGGCAAAGCTCTCTGTTTACCGATCGATCTACGTTCCCACCCTCACCTATGGTCATGAGTTATGGGTCATGACCGAAAGAATGAGATCGCGGATACAAGCGGCGGAAATGAGTTTCCTTCGTAGGGTGGCTGGACTCACCCTAAGAGATAGGGTGAGGAGCTCGGCCATCCGGGAGGAGCTCAGAGTAGAGCCGCTGCTCCTTCACATCGAGAGGAGCCAGTTGAGGTGGCTCGGGCATCTAGTCCGGATGCCTCCCGGGCGCCTCCCTGGTGAGGTGTTTCGGGCATGCCCAGTCGGGAGAAGGCCCCCGGGAAGACCTAGGACACGCTGGAGGGACTATGTCTCACAGCTGGCCTGGGAACGCCTTGGTGTCCTCCCGATGGAGCTGGAAGAGGTCGCTGGGGACCGGGAAGTCTGGACTTCCCTACTGAAGCTGCTGCCCCCGCGACCCGGACCCGGATAAGCGGTGGAAAATGGATGGATGGATGGACATCAAGCAAAACGTCTTTAAGGGACGTCATTTTTTCACCAAAAAAAACCCTGATTCACATCCAAATTGCAATTTTTTAAAATTACGATTGTAAAACTATTTGTTATTTAAAAAGACAAGCTAGAGCCGCATTTACTCTCCGCGTGTGCTTTGGCGTGCATTGAGTTTTCGTCCAAACATAACCATTCATTCATTCCTTCATTCATTTTCTATGCCGCTTATCCTCATTAGGGTCGCGGGTTGCAGTAGCCTATCCCAGCTGACTTTGGGCTAGAGGCGGGGTACACCCCGGACTGGTCGCCAGTCAATCGTAGTTTTCTTTAAAGTAAAACAACTATTTCTCAGAGCTCTTTGTTTACTGTAGCTTATAAAGGAATGTACTTTATCCTGTGAATGGCACCCATTGTTGCTAAAAGAGTATTGATTGTGAATCAAGAATCGATTCGAATTAATTCAGAACCGTTTGGTTGTTAGTCTCTCCCGTACAGCAATCAACTGTAACTGCACGATCTCTTTACGAGACTGACGAGCACGTCTAAAAGTTGAGCAAGCTCGGCTGACAAACATGGCGTCAAGCAAAACGTCTTTTGTCACTAGCTTACAAGACTCGCCAAAGCTCTACACGCCAGAACTGCATCAGAACTCTGCAAACCATGTCATTGAAGGCATCAGCTGGACAAAAACACAAAGAAAGAGGCAAAGGCAGTTCTAGCTGTGGGTCACGTGGACACCTGCCAAGCGCGGCATTCTCCAGGGGACGCTGCAAGGATGTGGGGGAAAATATTTATCATATTTATCTGTGCTCAGCGCTCATTTGATCATCAGGTCAGGATATGCAAACACAACACTGGCACCCCAGCACTGCTCACATGTACTGGATAAAACCAAACCGAGTCTCCGACATGTGGAAAGAATCTCAAACATACTGTTTGAGTCGGTTTAAGGAAGTGTTTTTATTTGCTAATAGCAGCCAAGCACACAGCACAAAAAAACAGAGTCATCAACTCAAACCACTATCTCACTTCCAATGGCAGGCATGCTGATGGAAGCCAAAGGGGGTCTCACAAACGGCGCTACTGAAGCTAGAGTAGAACGAACGTCTGCTGTTGATCGTCATCATCATGTGGATGTTAGAGAGGAAACACATTTTATTTAAGAGGACACCGAGGGCAGCATGGAAACGTAGGAAGTTGCAACGTTGATGAGGATGAAGCAAACGTTCTCACCCAAACACTTTACCATCCATGCAATATATTGCATGCAGAATTTCATCTCTTAGTGAAGCCAATTCCGACGAGAAGGGCAAGTGGTCGGTGACCCTCTAACGATGTCACGGTGACAGAACACGGCAGATGGCGTGACCCGCTCGAGGGGCGAGAGTAAACTACACAAAACCTTTTTCCTCCGTCTGTCTTCATTGCTCTGGTTCCCTTCCTTCCTTCCTTTGTCCATCTCAACGTGTATAGCGCCCTCATATTGATAGCGCTATTTACCTGTTTATGAGCACAGACCTGACGTGTAATCAGGCTGAGCTGGTGCAGACGCGCCCCGTCGCTTCAAGGCCGCTGAGCGTCTCATGAGGCTTCACGTGAGCATATGGACAAGAGAAGGAAGGCTGATATCAGGAGAAGTGACAGGACAATGAATAGAATTATGGCAAACATGGAGGTCAAAGCATGTCAATACATCACTATTCACAATATATATTTATAGACAGTATATATATAATATAAGTAGACTGCTCTTTACAGTACTATTTTTCCACTATTATTATTTTTTATTATCATTATTCTTATTATTATTATGGCCAGGGTGTACCATGCTTTCTCGCCGTCAGCTGGGATAGTCTCCAGCTTACCCCAGTGACACTAGTAAGGATAAGCGGCATAGGGGATGGATTATTATTATTCAAATCAGCAACTATTTCTTTTTGGGGGGCTTTTTAAAAAGAAATATTTGTGTTAATTGAATCATTTCTTCTTTGTTATGATCATTACTCTGGTTTACTGATTGATTGCATTGAGAAAAATCAATGGTTTTCCTGCTATCTTACATTATATTCTACCTTTCATTTCAATAGGTTTAATATACAGAACATGGTTCCTTGTCAGACCCGGCATAATAGTCCCTTAATTGTAGAATTCTATTTTTCTTGAATTAACTGTTGCTCTATGGTGTTTTGAAACAATCAAGGTAAAAAGGACCCCTGGCTGCAACCATACAGCAGAAAGATTCAGTTTCAATAGGTTTTTTGAGCTACAAAAAGAACAACATGAGCTGTGGGAAGCCGACCTACAGTTAGTCAGGCTTCTCCTGGCAGTATCATTCTGCTAAATACACAACACTGGAATGAAAACATCAGTTCATGACATGCTTGTGGTGATTTTCTTATAATCTATTGTTCTTGTTTTCCATTCCTTTACATGCAAACAGATGCAAAAAAAAAAAAGGCGCACAAAAATTTAAAACTCTAGTATCCACATTATTTGGATCTACAGAAGATTCCTGCGTTTCACACGAGTTCCATTCCACATTTACCAACAAATGGCAGGAAAAACTTACACAAAAATGTTTATTTTGACAAGCCTTATATATGCCTCACACACTTATTATAGACAGTTCCATGGACAGTACACCCTGGACTGGTTGTCAGCCAATCGCAGATAAAAGACATTTATTTATTTTTTGTATATGTGTTGATTTTAACTAAAATTGGTTTGTTAATTAATAAAAATAATGAAATAATACATTTATTAAATAATAGTAAGATAATCCATGAACAATGTTTTGTTTTTTTTAAAAGACGTGGCGGTGTCAAATAACATTAATAGTTTTTTGCATTACATGTAAAGTTATGTAAAATTATATTATTATCCCATTTGCACATCTCAATCTTAATTTTTATGTTTTCATTAGTTATTTCTAGTCTCTGCGTATATGTACATCGATTTAAGCCAGTGCTTCTCAAATAGTGGCGCTGGAGTCTGGGCAAAGCTGGGAGTACATAGAAAGTTAGTGCAGACCTGCCAACATGTGCAAATTTATTGTACTCAACATGCATTTTGACTTGTGAATACGCTTGTATGCCTCGCAGCTCTCCATTTTGTTGCATTTTTCTGGTTTTGGTTTCGAGTTCAGTCTGTAAAGTACACACAAATAAATGGATATTATCAGTTTTCTCAATAGTATTTGAAATATGGGGGGCAGCGTGAAAACATTCTTGTCCCCGGTGGGGGGGTGGGGGTATGTGGTGTTGGGATTGGGATGGGGGGAGGCTGGGGGGGTTTCGGGGGGCATGACAGGAGATAAATGAGAACCACTGGTGTGAGCCAACTTGGCCAATAAGCTGATTCTGATTCTGAAAAATGGCCTGGTACATGTACGCGGCCACAATTTCCTTGTATTGTTACGTATTTATAAATATTTAGAGACTTATGGCAAATGAGATGTGTTTTCTGCAACCTTTTTCCATGAAAATTAATTAACTAAATTAAGTGTTTTGATCAAATGTTTTATTTTCCACTTGTGTTTGGTGGAAATTAAAAACATTTTAAATACAAAAGACAAAATCATACTAAGTGGTTTGCATATGTTTTACCTACTAGTAAGTATACAAACATAAAAAGACACCACGATTCAATCTCAAGTTGGGGCAAAACTAAACCGGCACGATGAAAGGATTGAAGCAAGATGATGGGGGAAAATTGGCTGCAAATCTCCAAAATGGCATGGAAATGTTTGGCTGACACCAGAGGACATTTCAGTACACGTAAGAGACGAAGGGGATAAACAAACACAAACGCCACACAGGGGTCTTCAGCTTGGCATATAACGTGTATGCAACCGTCGAACAAAGAAAAGCCACAAAAGGCGGGCGCCAAGAGGACGGCAGGACTTGAAGGTCAGCATTTGGAGAGATTTCAAGGTGCAAAATTCATCACGGTGCCTTGACAGGACCTAATGTATTTGTTTTGGGAAGAAAATTAATTCTCTAATATTAAAAAGGTGGAAAAGAAGGCAGGGCAACAATGACCTCCGTGTCATCTTTAACAAATTATCCAAAATGGCACTGTCAAATTGGTGGGGAAACGTCAGGCAGTGATGAATGCTTTTGGTAATCAGCCAATCAAACAGAATTCGTCTTCCGCATTTGATAAATGAGCTGGAAAAGCAATGTTTTACCAAAGAGATGGGTCCATTTGTTTCAGCGGCCGCCTTTTCGTTTTTTTCCCCCCCCCATCTCCATTTCAACCCTCTCCATTTCTCTCTTTCAAAACAAACAACACGGTAGCTCAGGAACAGATTATAGCGCCTTGCATCACTGACTCTTTCAGACACTTTTGCTGCTGACCAACACTCAGCTGCAGATGGCAAATGATGGAATTTCATCAAACAGCTTGCCTTCACATGGATGGTGACAAGAAGTGGGACTGTGAGGTTTTACCAGAATTTCAAATCGAAACCCACGGATTGTTGGTATAGTTTGTATATTATGAATTATTGTAAATTAGTAAATACTTGCATCCAGGTGCAAACGGATGACTGGGTGAAAAGGATGTAATACACAAGGCACACCTATGTGTGGCGCTGTGAACAGACACGCAGACAGAACCAAGGTATAAACGAAAGTGCATAAGTTTGCCGTCTTCCGCTTTCCAAGGCTCATTTAGACATAATAAAGATTTGGGAGCTGCGGTTCATTAATTCAACATTAGCGACTGCCTTACCGTTGTATCTGTGCTGCCAGAGAATTTTTTTTGTACAATAAACTATAACATCTTGAGGGCATCAGTAAAAGACGGACAAAAGTTTCCAAAGGAAAACAAGGATGTGAAGGATAAACCGACGCGGCCAGATATCTGGTCTGACAGACCTTCGTGTCATCATCTAATTTTGAAACCCTGATCCACGCCTTCATTACTTCCCGGCTGGATTATTGCATTGCGCTTTACTCTGGAGTCTCCTCAGCCTCTCTGTCCCGCCTTCAGCTTCTGCAAAATGCTGCGGCACGTCTTTTAACCAACACTAGAAAGAGGGAACACATGAATCCGGTTTTAGCATCTTTACATTGGCTTCCAGTCAAGTTTAGGGTTGATTTTAAGGTTTTATTGTTTGTTTTTAAATCTCTTAACGGTCTAGCTCCTTCTTATATTTCTTCGCTTTTATCGCCTTATACTCCTTCCAGATCGGGTTAGGGTTTGAAATGAGATTCCCCCACATGTTAGCCATCCGTCAAGTAAATAATTCCACGCACGAACGTTCCTTCTCCTCATGATGACAGAATTTCATTCACATGATGTCAATTCCGCGTTTAACAGTAAATTCCGTTTTTATTGACCAATTGCGCAATTTTGTCTGTGATTCTGTTTTATTTTTGATTTGTTTTGTCCTGTCTATCCGGTCAGATAGTATGTATGATCTAGATGCCCTTACATTTTAAATAGATTTGCTCTGCCAGGGAAAAGTATAAGAAACTCTGCCTGTCACATAGATTTTATTATGTACTTAAATTTTATGCTTATTTTTATGCAAATTTGGGGCAGCTGGACCGGAGCCGGAGGGGATAGAGAAGAAGAGAAAAGAAGACAGAGGGGGAGAGCGGAGAGAGGAGGGGGACAAAACAGAGAGAGACAACAACACCGGCAACAACAATTGCAACAACAATAACAAAACAACAGAAACAATGTCCGTGATTCTGTTAACGTGGAAATCATAGGGCCCTAATCCAATGTTATGTTTAATCACTTCATTTATTAATAACTCTTCATTTCGTGTGAGCACGTCTGTACTCACCCATGATCCAATTGTGTTCTGTCCTGTCTGTTTTATTGTCAAAACTATGTTTAAACACTATCACCCTTATCACCAACGCTCCATTCCTTTATGAGCACATTGTCTGTACTCACCCACAACCCATCTATGCTCAGTTCTATTTATTATTATTTATTATAATTGTTATATAATTTATTTACCGTGACAAGGACTTTGACTACTATTTTACCACATTGTCACGTTACCTTACTTACGCATTTTAAACTTACTAAGAGCACGTTTGGAATGCAGGAAGTGTACAAATGTATTGAAATAGGGTGAAAATCCTACGGGGGTAGGATTGAATAAGCTTTGCTTCTTCCTACTCCTTTTGGATATGTGGAACTGTCAATTGTATTAAGTGATGTATTCCATTGTATTTATATGCATGTTCAAATAAAAGTAAACTATTACCATCTAATCTATCATATTTTATGTATTGTGTAAAAGTAAGACAAGAATAACATGAAATTAAAAGCACTCAATAAATACAGACACAGAGCAACCATCCAACAGTACCAGCCTGGACCTTGTTTTTCAGAGAAAAGATTAGACGTCGCTTTTTGCAACCATAAATTACCCTGAGGTTTATGGACAAAACCAACAAACAAATATTAATATATAATATAATATATATAATAAATATGAGGTGAAAGAAAAAGGGTACAAATTCAGTAGAGTAGACCAGTGTTTTTCAACCTTTTTTCAGCCAAGGCACACTTTTTTTATTCCAAAAGTCCCAAGGCACACCACCAGCAGAAAATGTAAACATTAATCTCTGTAGCCTATAGAAAGAATATAAAGTCAATATAAAGTGTTGCCACATACCGCTATTTAGCTTATTACATGATTACTCTGACAATCATTGGACAGCACAGACACTCAGCAATGGGACAATAATGGCGGACTCATTTTCAACAAATATTTTTACACCAATTAGGGGAATGTGGATGATTTCCCACGGCACACCAGACACCCTACGCCACGGCACAGTGGTTTGGAAAACACTAGAGCAGACTATCTGTGCAGCGTGGGACAAAGTACAAGGTGCGTTCAAGGACCATCCAACAAAGTGGGACATGTCACCACTCGCAACAAACAACATACTGTATGCAAAACTACGGAATTTTTAACTGTCTATTTTTTTTAAATCAAATAATGCCAATATTTACCATTTACATAAACCATTTACATAAAATGTTATGTTATTTACAATTTGTTTTTCAGTATTTTTTAAAAAAACATTAAATCTTGATGTTTGGGTGGTTGGGGACACTGGCTTAGAGTATGCTTGGGGATATGATGTGCTCTTTTGAACATTTGAAAATACTATAAGAATTACACTTCTATACAATTGGCTTCTTTATTTTATAATGTAAGATTAATGTCTACATCAGCAAACAGTAACCGTATAATCAAATTGTATTATCTGTGTATGGAATCATTCTGTTTCCAAAATTACCGTTTTTGAATCGCATCGTAACCTGTGTATCCAGATTCAAATGGAATCGTCCATCACAAAGTGATTTACATCCCTAGTGAAGATATATTGCATGTATGTCTAAGTGGCAACAGACAAGCAATGTTTCAGATTACAAGAAGAAAATGTGACTTGCAGAGGATGTCGTCATCATTTGGAATATTCAACCATGTTTATCAAATGCCACCTGTTGCCTTCTGGCAAGCATTAGAGCACCATCAGTAATTTCTCTGCAATAAGTACATTATGTATATATGAATTTGGCTCAATATTTGAGACAGGATGTATTGACTTTTGCTGTAATTTCCAAGTGGGCTACATCCCAACTGGTGGTTTTGTGCTGGATGTCTTGTTTGTGTTGTAATTTTTGGTTATACCATGACAAATTACCTGAAAATTGGACCTGTTCCACCATTCCTCCTATTCCCACAGTTTTTACTTGACAAACAATCCAAGTGATTTAGCAGCGAGTGAGGAGGGCCGGTGTTATTTGGGGCCAACTGCTCTGCCATAACCGCTGCTGATCTCCTGTTAATGGAGCCCCCGGCTCAGGTGGACTCTGAGCCTGCCGTGCAAAATGAGCCTGAATGGAGCATGGCGGCACGGGGGCCTACTGGCAGAGCAGTTGGCATTGACTCTGGCATCAGGGAACTCCACACGCAACTGGTGTGTCTAATGGGATGAACTGGCTGCAGTGAGACCGAGAACAGGTTGGCCAAAGCAAGCCTCCAAATGAACTCTGGAAGACTGAAGGCAATTATCAGCGACAAAGAGTGCTTGCAAACGAGGCTGCTGAGCTAATGAGACAAAGAAAGGAAAGGGTGGGTGTGGGGGTGACAATAAAGGGTCAAGTACTGTGTCGCTGTGTCAAATGGGGGGCAGTTTGCACGGATAAACTTGCACTCCCTGTCCAGTCCAATAAGTAATGAAGACCTACGTAATTAGGTGTGGAACAGGTTTGGCAGTCAAATGACTTGGAATTCAAACTAAAAATTCAACAAAACAAAACTCAGAGGAGAACTGAACCTGGGCAATAAATACTCCTCTTGAACCTGGACAATAAACACTTCCTTGATTCCCAGTCTGTATTTTTACAAGGCCCGGAAATCTAAAAGTGAGCGAATTAGTTTGTGGCTGGGTGACAGATTCAAATGAACACTTTTAGTCAATTATCCAGTCACTTCCAGCAAGGTGTGTGGTCTACTAAACAACCGCCTCTAATTCAGTCCTTCTCAAATAGTGAGGTGGACTCCTCGGGTTGGGAGTGGTGAGCTGTCAGGGGGGGCGTGGAAGGCAAGGAGGATTTTCAATATTAATGCAGACCAGCTATCATGTATGAATTTGTGATACTCAGGGTGCAATTAGACTGTTGAATATGCGCGTATGCTTCACGGCTTTCCATTTGGTTGCATTTCGCTGGTTTCAGATACAGATAAATAAATAGATCAGCAGTTCCTCAACAGCATCCCAAACTCGAGGTGTGGCTCTAAAAACATTTCTGTAAAATAATTGAGGACCACTGCTCTAGTTGTATAAGCTTCCTAATGTACTTGAAATGAAGTTATGATCCAGCAGCTTCATTAGCTCTGCATGCGCTTCAAAATAAAGGTTGCAATTCATGTCAATGTCCTATTACTTTTTAAACTGTTTTTTCATTGCACACAGTATACAGACTTAGTTTGGTTTCAAAGTAGTTAAGTTAGTTCCAAATCAAAATTTAACTAGTGTGAAAATATAGATATAAAATATAGAATGTAAAATATTGATCCCATCAAATAAAAAAAATCATCATTCAGCAAGTCTATTTTTTGGTCTGTGTCTAAACAATATATAGAGTAGTGTTCAAAAACAATAGCAGTCCAAAGTGACTAACCATATTTTTACTCCTACATGGCAAAAAAGTTACCAGTAGGTGCAGTAGAATCTCAGAAAACAAACGTGACTATCAGACATTCATGATATGCACGCTCTTAAGGCTGTGCAATTGGGCAATTAGTTAAAAGGGGGTGTTAAAAAAATAGCAGTCTATGTCGTTGACCTTATAAACTCAAAACTATTTTGTACAATCCTGTGAATCCTGAAATAATGTTTAGTTTTTTTGACCAGTTTAATATAACTGCTTCACATCTGTGTGGCATGGAGTCAACCAACTTGTGGCACTTTTAGCTGTTATTCCACTCCAAGATTCTTTAACAACATTCCACAATTCATTAACATTTCTTGGTTTTGCTTCAGAAACAGCATTTTTTATGTCACCTCACAAATTCTCCATTAAATTAAGGTCTGGGGATTGGGGTGGCTACTCCATAACATTAATTTTGTTGGTTTGGAACCAAGATTTGCTGGTTTCTAGTGTTTGGGGTCATTGTCTTGTTGAAGCAAAGTACGCTGTTCTTCTTGTACGACCCATTTTCCTCAGGCATTCACAAAGAAATGCATGTTCAACAAGTGCTGGTGTCATCTTTAAATGGGAATACAGGAATTACAGGAATATGATGTGCTTATTAGTATTATTAGAAAATACTTTCATATACTTGCCATTGTTATTTTAGAATGTAAGATTAATATTTACATTAACCAACAACAACTGTAGAATCGAACAGAATAGAATCAAATCATATAATTTGTATACTGTATCCAGTCGTATCAATCCGTTTTGTTTTCAATATATATTGTTTTTGAATCACACTGTAACATGTGTATCTAGATTATGTCCCTAACGAGCCTGCCTCAGGTTGGCCACAGAAAAAGGCCACTCCAAAATGTACAGTTTTGCTGTACTGAGGGAGGTCCCACACCGGTCTGTAAATGATGTGATACAATAAAGTTAAACTGAACATTGTGGAGCGGCCTTTTGTTGTAGCCACCCCATAGCAACAAACGCACTGTCACGTAAGCATATTTGATTAATTAGGAATACTCACTAATGTAAATTGAAACAGATTTGTGAACAATATTTTCCAGATCAACATCAAAACATGAATTTTTGTACGTATTCTTCCGTGCATGTGCATGAGGTCGTGTGTCTGGGTGAATGACAGCAACCAGTAGGTCCCGCTGCCATGACAGAGTTTATCGATCAGCGTGTCAACGCTGGCGGGGGAAAAAGGTTAATCTGCCCGATGCCAGCCCGGCGCCTCACCCCATCTCTGTCTTGCCCTGCGTCCCGCCCCTGCCCACTGCCTCTCTTATCAGGATTAGACAAGTGTACAAAAGGGTAGAGTATTCCCAGGACACACACTGACCTTCAGTAATCCCACCAACCTGCTACTCTGCTTATAATTAACATCAGAAACAAAGATGGAAATAAAACACCCTCTGGCTTGCGTAGGCTTCCTTTTAACAATGCCGCTTTATATGCATGGATGGGAAAAAAGTAGCGACTGAAAGCAAAGAAACCTGCTTGAGTAAAATGTTCTGAATGGCCAGGAGAGCCTGGCTGACATTCTAGAGGTGCTGACTAGTCCATCCTGCTCCCCACAGCACAAAAGCCCAAACAAGATTGGGCAAACATGCTGAAGCAAGCAAGGAGACAGCAAACTCTACTTGCATCATCAGACTAAGCTGTGCGCACCGTGGACACCATGCAGGCCGCATAAAACTTCTTCAATGTCAACTTCAAGCCTTTTCATCCTAGAGCTTGTTCCAGCATCATGCAATTGTGGTAAATTGCGTTCATTTCTTATAAATTACAGTCCAAACATAAAATGCAAATTTCAAAACCTCATGAACAAATTTTACCAACAACAACTACAAATGTTGTCAATGTTTTGCTATAATTTTGTGTAGCATTACACACAGGAAGCAAGGACCTGGTGGCATTGATTCAAAAACGTCTTTAATTAACAAAATAGAAGCTCACACAAAGCGACATGGCACACAAAAAGCACACTACCAAAATAACAAAAGAGGTAGAGCAAAGGCAAACATAAATTTCACCTTGGGAGGTGGAAAACAGGAATGTGCAAGAAAATAATACCAGGTAACAGAAAAACAGCTGAATTAAATGCAACAAAATGCATCAAACACATAGATAACCCGGTGCTTCTCAAATAGTAGTGCGGGCCCCTGTGGTGGGACACGATGAGGGTGGTGGTAGAGGCAAGAAGTGCTTTCATTGTTAGTGCAGACCTGCCAACATGTACAAACCCAACATACAATCGACTCTTGAATATGCTTGTATGCTTTACAGCTCTCTGTTTTGTTGCATTTTCCTGGTTTCAGTTCAGTCTGTAACGTACAGATAAATTAATAGATATGATCAGTTTCTCAATAGTATTTCAGATGGGGGGGCATGACCACTGCAATAACCCAAGGCAACTAGCGGAATCCTCATCTGAACTAAACAGAACCCTAGCTACCTTTAACCGAAGTAAAGGTTATATATCCGGTCAAAGAGGAAACAGAAAACACACAACAAATAATGTGTCCCATTCACCTAAAAGATGTTTTCATACCTCTCAGGATAGCTAATTATATCATCTGATGTGTGTCCCTGAGTCATTTGGCCACTTGATGGCACTGTTGATCACATTTCCCCTCTCCCTCTGCAACCAAACGGCTGTTCATGCTTGGACTGATTGCTGACAAGCAATTTTTTCCACACATACGAATGAGGTGTCATGTTTCCGGTATACTCTCGCTCTGAAAGCGGCTGCTTTTCTGTGCCTAAAGTCCTTGCAAAAGACTCGTACCCGCATTGACGTCAGCAAGAAACAAACAATGTTTTGGATGACTTCAAGGAAATATAATGATCAAAATGACCCCTTTGTTCAAAAGGTCCATGCGTGCTTAACTACCGTATTTACACTTCTGGACTTATATTTAACTTTTGATAATTTGTTTGATTTTTTTTCAGCTTTTTGTAGGGTTTCCAATCTGGTGTTTTGGTGCATAAATTAGAGTCTGCTTGCAAGCTGACTCTGAGCTGGTCTGGTCCTGGGTTCGGTGGACTTGACCAAACATACTGTATTTGCATAGCAAACGAGTAGAGTTTGCTTTAAAAGGAACAGAAATAACCGCCTATGTGCCCTGTGACTGACCAGTCACCAGTCCAGAGTTTAGGTCAACTCCTGCCTAAAAAAATACGCTTCAGCTCCCCAGGAGACTGAACAGGACAGGTGTTGGAAAGTAGATGGACGCATTAAGAATGAAGATTCAGATGGAACGAGCCAAGATGATAAAAAAGAAGCAAAAGGGTCGTTACTTTGTCAGGGGAATCTGTTTATGTTTGCCCACTCACCGGGTCTTGATTCATCTGCACTATCAACTGTTTGACGGCATGCAGTGTGGGGTGGGCCCATGGAGAGGGGTCCTGCCAGTGGCGATTGAGGTCAAAGCCCATCAGGGAACACCTGAGCAAAAACACAAAAAGCATGGGCCTTACATCTATTAAAACATATAAACATATACAGACAGCATGTGAAATACTAATAAAGTCCTGTATATAATACTGTATTTTTCAACAATTTTAAATAAGTTGACAGGTGACAGGCCTAATTTAGACAAAATAGTGGATGTTACACAGAGCAAGCTCATCTTGCTAAGGGTGGGTCAGAGGATGAGGTTTATCTGTCATGATGACATGAAATCATAAGCATTTGAATGCCTCTTCTTCAAAAGTGGAGCAAAGAAGTGAGGGAGGTGGTCGATTTTTAGACAGAACTGAGACAACTGTGCTGTTGGTGCTTATTGCAGCGCTGCAGTTGATCTCCGTGATGGAATATATTTATGGATACTCTCTGATATGCCCCTGTTTGTTGTCATCTTGTATGGTCTCTGTATCTTTGACATTTACGGAAGCAGTTATCCATACGGGAGTTAGTGAGACTGCAGAGCCAAATGAGAGGAGCAGCCATCCGGGGACAAAATACTCATTCCAGGTTAACTGCCATTGATTCTTTGCTCTGCATGCATTTATCGCAGTCCACTTGGCACCTCAATCTGCGGAGGATGGCGTTCCGCCCGTCCACGGGTGCGTTAGCGAGGGCCCTGCACGTGTGATTGGTGAGGTGTTGACTATCACTTGTCACTTTCTGTCAATATGCTTATCACTGCTCTCTTTGGAAGGAAGTTCGTGAAAAAAAGCCCTCTGGCCGTCACCAATCACGGACAACGACAGATTACTACTGCAAATGTTTATGGAAGCAGTGTGCAGCTGCTGCCACCAGGTGTCACTCCCAAACACACCAGGAGAAGACTCGATGCGTATCTCAGCGTGCATTAGTATTCCTGTGGCTGAGCACATTAAGTAAAAGGCAATTATGAAGAAGGGGAAGAGGAGTGAATAGACAGGAGAAGGATGCCCACAGAGCTGCAGCTATAGTGTTCAAAAGACGATGGACTGGCAGGGAGAACAGCCCCGTAGCCTCATACTATTTGAACAAATGCATTGCTGGGAGTTCTATGAATTCATTAAGCATGCTTAAGGTGGAGTCCGGAGGATATTACCTAAAGTAGCAGGGAATAAAAGCAGCTGTATTTAATTTGTGGAAGTATTGAAATGAGGAATTAAGGTGTGTGTGTTTGTATGAGAGTTATTGCTTTGTGCTACGATTGTGTGCACAGGATGTCCTCGGTCTACGTACGACTTCCATTCCTATAACAGCAATGTATGAAGAGTTTTTGAGCAAGTTGGAACTTGCTTGTACCTAAATGAACACTTAAGTTGGCCGAGTGTTGGCCACATTGGAGATCTGGAAGATGTTGGTTCGAATCTCCACTTGGGCATATCTGTGTGGAGTTTGCATGTTTTCCTCGTGCGTGCGTGTGCTTCCTCCCACATTCAGAAAACATGCATGTTAGGTTAATTGGCCACTCTAAATTGTCCATAGGTATGAATGTGAATGGTTGTTTGTCTATACAGTGGTTTGAAAAACTATTTTCCCCCTTCCTGACTTTTTATTCTTTTGCATGTTTGTCACACTTAAATGTTTCTGCTCATAAAAAATAGTTAACTATTAGACAAAGATAACAAAATGCAGTTTTTAAATTAAGGTTTACGTTATTAAGGGAGGGAAAAAACTCCAAATCTACATGGCCCTGTGTGAAAAAGTGATTGCCCCCCATTGTTAAAAAATAACTTAACTGTGGTTTATCACACCTGAGTTCAATTTCTGTAGCCAACCCCAGGCCTGATTACCACAGTGAGAGCCAATATCCACAAATGGAAAAAACATGGAACAGTGGTGAACCTTCCCAGGAGTGGCCGGCCGCCCAAAATTACCCAAAGAGCGCAGAGACAACTCATCCGAGAGGTCACAAAAGATCCCAGGGCAGCATCTAAAGAACTGCAGGCCTCACTTACCTCAATTAAGGTCAGTGTTCATGACTCCACCATAAGAAAGAGACTGGGCAAAAACGAACTCTGCATGGCAGAGTTCCAAGACTCAAACCACTATTAAGCAAAAAGAACATTAAGGCTCGTCTTAATTTTGCTAAAAAACATCTCGATGACTGCCAAGACTTTTGGGAAAATATCTTGTGCACTGACGAGACAAAAGTTGAACTTCTTGGAAGCTGTGTGTCCCGTTACATCTGGCGTAAAAGTAACACAGCATTTCATAAAAAGAATATCATGCCAACAGTAAAATATGGTGGTGGTAGTGTGATGGTCTGGGGTTGTTTTGCTGCTTCAGGACATGGAAGGCTTGCTGGGACAGATGGAAGCATGAATTCTACTGTCTACCAAAAAATCCTAAAGGAGAATGTCCGGCCATCTGTTCGGTAACTCAAGCTAAAGCGATCTTGGGTGCTGCAGCAGAACAATGACCCAAAACAGACCAGGAAATCCACCTCTGAATGGCTGAAGAAAAACAAAATGAAGACTTTGGAGTGGCCTAGTCAAAGTCCTGACCATGCTGTGGCATGACCTTAACAAGGCGGTTCATGCTAGAAAACCCTCAAATAAAGCTGAATTACAACAATTCTGCAAAGATGAGTGGGCCAAAATTCCTCCAGAGCGTGTAAAAGACTTGTTGCAAGTTATCGCAAACGTTTGATTGCAGTTATTGCTGCTAAAGGTGGCCCAACCAGTTATTAGGTGCAGGGGCAATTACTTTTCCACACAGGGCTATGTGGGTTTGGATTTTTTTTCACCCTAAATAATAAAAACATTCATTTAAAAACTGCATTTTGTGTTTACTTGTGTTATTTTTGACTAATATTAAAATGTGTTTGATGATCAGAAATAAAACATAAAAAGTCAGTAAGGGGGCAAATAGTTTTTCACAACACTGTATGTGCCTTACGATTGGCTGGCAACCGCTCCAGCATAACCTTGAGACCCTAGTCAGGATAAGTGGCATAAAAATGGATGGATGGAACACCTGAGTTGCTCACACTGTACACAAACCACATGAAGGACATATAAAACACACAAAAAAAACCAAATACAAGAGTTGACGACAACTGTGGCTAGGAAGGGCATTGCAAGAGACAAAGAGACAGGCTCTATAATGAGACCATTATGCAGCTTAGTTATCACTGTCCATTTCATAGGAGAATGTTTAAATGTTCAGATGCCATCTTTATCCTTAAAGATGGTTGCGAACTGGAGCGGATATGCAGCCAATGCTTCTCCACTTTCCGAGCATTTCACCATGTCTAATCTCCCTTTACTATTCACTTTCACTTTTCTTTTCTTTAACACTGTCCTTCCTACAATGATGTTCTATTCATCCACCATGCACACATTACTAGTTACTGTATTTTTTCTTACAGCATTAATCATTAGTGTAGCGCATTCGTTAATCATAAAACATGAAAAGTGGTAAAACAAAACATTGAAACACAAAACATTGTAACATGAAATGTGGTAATCACAAAAAATTGTTAAAACGAAACGTCATAAAACAAAACACAGAAACACAAAATGCTGTAAGACCAGGACTGCATGTACGGGTACGATAAAATGAAACACAAAACATAGTGACCTTAAATGTGATAAACAGAAAACATTTTCAAGGCCATATCACAAAACGACAAGCGTAAGATGAGAACCGCATGTGTTGGTGTGGTAAAACAAAACATGGTTCTGTAAAAAAGAAAAAAACTAGGGATGGCCGATAATGTTGGTGGGTCAATATCGGAATCAGGTTTTTTCCCTATAACGAAAACTGATATAACTAGGGGTTGATCGACCTACGATCAGTATCGTTCGATTTCCGCGAAAACTCATTTTCCCAGTTTCCCTTCCCACAAAGTTGCACATGGCATACATGTTTGTTATCAACTGCCCACACATGGCATGTAAACTATCTTACGTGACTGACAGACTACGGTGAGTTTTCAAGGCCCACGGTTTAAGCACCATTCAGACGTCAGTTCCGAGTGAAGGTGGCACTCCATCAGCTCTTAGCCCCTTCTTGTTTGCTACGGTGATGGACAGGCTGACGGATGAGGTTAGACAGGAATCTCCGTGGACTATGATGTTTGCAGATGACATTGCAATACATGTAGTGAGAGCAGGGAACAGGTGGAGGAAAAGCTTGAGGGGTGGAGGTTTGCCCGGGAAAGGAGAGGAATGAAGGTTAGCCGCAGCAAGACGGAGTACATGTATGTGAGTGAGAGGGATCCAAGTGGAAGAGTGAGGTTACAGGGAGTAGAGATAAAGAAGGTGGAGGATTTCAAGTACTTAGGGTCAACAGTCCAGAGCAATGGAGAGTGTGGAAAATAAGTGAAGAAACGTGTGCAGGCAGGCTGGAATGGGTGGAGAAAAGTGTCAGGTATGATGTGTGATAGAAGAGGAAAGGTGTACAAAACTGTGGTGAGACCAGCGATGTTGTTTGGTCTAGAGACAGTGCCACTGAGGAAAATACAAAAGGTAGAGCTGGAGGTATCAGAGATGAAGCTGAGGTTCTCTTTGGGTGTGACCATGGTGGACAGGATCACGAACGACTACATCAGAGGGACAGCACATGTTAGGGGTTTTTGGAGATAAAGTCAGAGAGGCCAGACTGAGACAGATAGTGAATATATTGGTAGAAGAATGCTGAGTTTTTAATTGGTAGGCAGGAGGCCTAGAGGAAGACCAAAGAGGATGTTGATGGACGTAGTGAAAGAGGACATTAAGGTACGTTGATGCGAGAGAAGAGATGTAGAAGACAGGGTTAGATGGAGGCAATTGATTAAGGGATAAGCCGAAAGGAAAAGAGTAGCCAGTAACAGGGGTCTAACCAGGAATTCTGGGTCCAGTAACAAAAATCATGTTGCCGCCCCCCATTTATTTTACAGGGCACCCCTGGCCAATAGCACTCATAAATAAAGTGTGTGTGTGTGTGTGTGTGGGGGGGGGGGACAAATATCGGTATCAGTTACGGTTAATATTGAAATTGGAAACTGATCGTTGGACAATATCGGCAAAAAAGCCAATATCGGACATCCATAGCGGTAACACAAAACAAAGTAACATGAAATGTGGTAAACACAAAGCGTCAGAAAATGAAATGCTGTAACATGAAATGTCATAAAACGAGGACCACAAGTATGAGTACAGTAAAACAAAACATTGTCACGCAAAACATAGTGACATGAAACATGGTTAACACAAAACCTTGTAAAGGTTGTAACGTTGTAACACAAAACACCATAACACGAACCTTTCTGAAATGAGGACCGCCTGTATGGGTACCGTAAAATGACACAGGGTAGGGTGAAACAAAACTTTGTTACACAAAACAACGCAACATGAAATGTGGTAAACATAAAACAACGTGAATATCATAACATGAAACGTTGTGAACAAGGTCTGTCTTTATGGTTTTGCAAAAATGAAACATGGTATGGTAAAACGAAACTTTGTACCACAAAACAATATAACAGCAAACTGTGTAACAAAAACTATCATGAAGGTGTTATCACGGATCGCCGTAGTTCAAAACACCATAACACGAAAAGTGAAACAAAGACCGCCCCGGAAGGGTAAAGTAACACAAAACAGGGCAAAACAAAACATCATCACACAAAACATTGAAACATTAAACATGGTAAACACCAAATATTGTAAAGGGCGTGACGCAAAACGTTGTAACATGAAATGAAAAACGAGGGCCGCCCGCATAGGTAAGGTAAAATGAAACATCGCAATACAAAACACCATAACAAAAAATGTGGTATACACAAAACATTGTAAAGGCCGTGACATGAAATGTCGTAGAACAAGGTCAATCTTTGTGGATACTGTAAAACAAAACATTGTAACACAATACAATATGACATCAAACATGGTAAACACAAAACACAAAACATCATAAAACAAGGACCACGGTATAGATACCTGTAGTTGCCCAGATAAACACCGTCAGGATTCAGCATGGGGACGATTTTGAAGATCACATAATCCCTTAGGATCTGAGCTACAGGATGCTGGCTCACCAGAAAGTCAATCAAACCTATCAAAACACACACACACACGCACACACACACGCACACACACGCACACACAATGTGAAATAGACTTGAAATGAAAGCCAAAGACAGGCTCGTCTAGCGGTTAATTGAGTTTGGTAAAACAAAAAGGAGAGTGAAGGACACTGAGGGGTCATTGTCAGAATTAGGGAGTGATGGGAGTCTAAATCGATACAAATGGTATGGAGCAGACAGCGTTGGAAAAAACACACCAAGCAGGATGGAGGCCAACTTACTCAGGGCCGAGTCAGTAAAAAAGTAGGTGGAACCCACAAGGAGCCAACCTGCCCACTCACATCCGCTTGCGCGGGAGCGATCGGGAGCAAAAAGTCATAAAAATTCTGTTCCACTGTCTTTTGGATCATTGAAGAGCAGAAGGAAAGAATTTCCCAATGGTGCGTGGAGGTGTGTTTCAAGTTCTTTTATTAGTTGAGAGTATAGGCTGAGCGCAGAAGCAAAGACAATGCATCACTTCTCCATCATATGCAGCAATATTATACACTAACACAGATTCTTATACCTGCTTTCCCTCTCCAAGGCGTCATGTATCATATGGAAGAATATTACACTACACCAAAAAGTACAGTATTTCAAGATTCTGAATTGCAATTATGCGAAAACTACGGTGGCCGAGAAGTGCCAAACAGGTTGACAAAAAGCAAACCAAATTACAATTACACCAACTAGAAAGGGAAATGTAGCAAATCTCAGAATAAAAGGACATGATAACGAGTTAGTGCAGTCCTTTTCTGGCTTGTCTTTCTTGTTTTTCTTGGCTGAGAAGTGCAAAACACAAAAGAAAAAAAAAAACAAGTGACAATTTCACCACCCGGAAAGGGATTGTAAGCCGTTATACCCTCCCTAAAATATTTGATGGACTGCATGTGTTCATTCCATCTGGTATTTGCATCAGCTTTGTGCAAAATTCTAAATTCAATTCAATTTAATGGATAAATTTGAATTTGAATTGACTCAACCCCACTGGATTTTGAATTCAATTGGAATTGCAAGAAGTGAGAGTTAGATACTTTTAGCCTAAATTTTTCTTCCAAATGGAAATACTGACACTAACATAAGCATACTCCTTTATGTTGGAAGGTTTACCAAATTATCTTCATTTAAACGTGATCAAACGAAATAATGTTTTGGTAAATGCTGTAAACATTTACTAAGGTACAAGGTAGAGTAGTTCTAATGGTCAACAGTCAACAAAACTGAAATGTTTTGTAATTGAGGCAGCATCGTTCTGTGGCCCTTTGATAGCATAAGGGATTAAGTTAAGAAATTTGTATTATCCTGGCTTAATTTATCCACGATCCGGTTACACAAAAGTGGGATAGTGGAAAGAGGGATTCTACCATGGAGGTTTACTCTGTGAAATTAGCCTGCTCCAAACCAGGCTAAGGTCCAGGATCTCTTTCAGTTCATCCCATATCTCAATCAGTAGTCACCAGAATTATTGACATAACATGAACTTATTCGGAGGTGCCGTGTGAAATTTGACACAGCCTTTATTGAACCGCAGACTGGAGTACTGAAGTAATGGGAGTTCACACCAAGGTTTCCATTCGTTTGGGAATTAAATCACCAAAATAAATGAGGTCAGATGTCCTTTTACCTGTAATATCATTTTTTTCATATTGTTGTTGTTACAAAAGTCAAAGTACGTGTAGACTGGCTCGGGCTTTCAATGTTTTAATCATTATCATCAATTTATTTCTCAAAACAAAATGCTTAAATCCTCCCATCCAACAATTTTAATGATCTGTTTATATCTGCATTGGTTTTCAAAGTTTATTTGTGATTTTAAAGAAAACAAACAATTACAACACTTAAGTATTCTGCATAAACCAAATTTGATTCAGGCATACCTGTCCACAAATACAGTGAGAGGGGCAAGTTAGAAAATCACAAGGTATTTGAGGCATGCTGTGAAATAGTTTAAGTTTTTATTTATTTCCTGACTGCTACCTATGTGGTTCATAATACTGTATTGAGCAAGTTCAGTTCACCTGTTCAGCCTATGGTCAGCAGGTGGCGCTATTTCTGCATTACAATTAAGTCTAGGGAACCGAGACCAAGCCACTGAAGAGTTGATGCGATTACGGCGACAAAGCATTGTGCCTTTCAAAATAGAACGACAACTCATGTTTAAGTTTCAGCGGAGCATGCAGATGTCAGTGTGCGTGCAAATACCAGCTGGAAGGAACAGATAGTCCATCAAATATTTGAATGAGTGTGTAACAGGGGTACAATCCCCTTCTGGGCGGTGTAATTGTTATTTGTTCGAGCTGATTGGTCCAAACATGATCACTTCCTATAACTCTGAGATTTGGTACATTCCATTTCCGGCTGATGTAATTGTAATGCGGTGTGGTTTTTGTTAAAGAATTTTGCACTTCACCGTAGAAAAGAATTTTAATTTTGAGCTGATAAAGCTATAGTTTTAAGAGTTTTATAATAATAATACGTGCAGTACAGTTTTTCTTTATTTTTCTCAAGCTGCTGCTCCTTTCTCGAAGTATTTACACTTTCAAACCCCAGGACTACATGCATAAAAAGGGAAGGACATCTGAGACATATTCAGCACCAAATAAATGCTAATTTATGCACAAAAAATCACTGAGCAGAATACTACGTAACATATGTACTGTTTTACTAGTAATAGTTTGTAATAGTCCCCCAGCACACTAAAACCACTTTGTCAGTATGTAATACTTTGTATCAGTTCAAAAAAGGCCTATCTCACTTAAATATTGTTCACAAATTGGTCTAAATCTGTATTAGGGAGCATTCATAATTCATAATCCATAATCCATCCACCACACGGGTATTGCACATCCAGATGCTGATTAGACAACACAGGTGTGCCTTAGGTTGGCCACAATAAAAGGCCACTCCAAAATGTGCAATTTAACTGTGTAAAACACAGAAATGATGTGTTCTGTTTGTGAAAACATCACAGAGAACCATGCTAGTAGTAGTAAATGTTTTACCTTGGCAGACAAAGGAGGCAGGAGACTCTCCAGGGTGAACGCGAGCTGTGAGGAACACAAGCTTCTTCTCCTTTTCTGGACCTAGCTGGTCTAAGGTGGAAAGAGAAAAGGTTTGGTCGGAGAGAAAATCTAAGGGAGTAAGAGTGCATGGAGATGTTGGTGAAGTACCATCGCACAGCCTGAGCATCAACATAGCTGTTATTATTCTCTGATTTCTCTTGGAGATTAATAAAGTATCTCTCTATCTGACAGAATAGCAGAGTACCAGACTGACACAGGTAGCCAGTAGACCACCAGACTCTTTTCTGGACCAGACATACATCAATCATACATCAACAGAGAATATTCGACAAGGGGTTGAATTATACATCTACATGGGTCAGGATCAATCAGCAACAGGTGTCACCTTATACAGGTCTGGGGTGACTTAAGAACCCTAGTCTGGCTGGACACGTCTGGCCTGTTCTGGCATTTTGCCCAAGATTTTGGAAACATTTCCATTCCATGTAAGCAACTTGCTACTTTGACTGTCAAAATAACTAGTTTGATGAGTGTGAGCGCACAGATTCGTACCCAGCCACGCCAAATTTATCATACATTAGTGTGTGTAATAAAAATTGATGCAATTGTCCTCATGTAAGCAATTAACGACAGCAGAAACCTTGCAGAAAATAACAACAAAATGACTAAATAAAACAGGAAATATACCACCAAGTCATACAAACTGCAGTAATACAGCAGAAGAGGATGTCATTAAATTTATCCGGTCTCTTCTCTTGAAAGTAATTATTGACAACATCAAACTTTGAAACTGGACATACTTTAAAGTCAGGAAAACTACAGTAATACAGCAGAACAGACTGAGTCATTTAATCAAACATTTAAGCAAATTTCTCAAAAGTATCAGCAGCAACCTTGTAGAAAATAAATTATCATAACAATTCCAAATAAGATATCAGAAAATCTGCAGTAGTACAGCTAAATAGAATATCATTTAATGAATTTGATTACTACATCCATCCATCCATTTTCTATGCCACTTGTCCTCATTAGGGTGGAGACTATGCTGGAGCAACCTTGTACAAAATAAATATTCAGACTGATTCCAAATAACACGGAAATAATACACAAAGTCAGAACACTTGAAGTAATACAGCAGAAAAGAATAGAAGGTGTCATTTAATGAAAGCGACTCCTCTAGAAAGTAATAATGACATAAAAAACCTTGTCACAAAAATCTATGTGACAGGGGAAAGTTTCTTATACTTCAAATCTGTTTAGCTTGTAAGGGCATCTAGATCATACACACTATCTGCCCTAATGGCTGGACAGGACACACACAAATAATAATAATAATAATTAAATAAAATAAAAAACACTGTAGTGATATGTCACTGTTATGCAGCACATATTATAAAGTAAAAAAAAGTGTTTAAAGGCTGAGAATTGTTTCAGATTTTCCCAAAGGGAGGAAAACAAGTTGAAGGTCTAGGTTTTGTCTTTTCAAAAGCAGATAGATAATCCTTCATGGTTCAAATGGTTGTCATGTTGAATAATAGGAAACGTGCAGCGGGAATTACATTACTTTACTCGAACGACGTTAATGACAATACCATGGTAATTGCAGAATAATTTCCTGTTGATGAATGAGTTGGTGAGATCCGTCTGTATTTAAATAATACAGATTTAAATAAAGTATACTCGCTATACTGGGGATTACAGGCCGCTTATTAAAAAATGACAAAGTAAGCAAATACACTAATAATAAAAATAGTATTACAATTTTGTACAATTATGTAAATAACATATATACTACAATAATAAATACATTAAATATGACTGATGTTTGACTTTTTAAAAAAGTTGAAGAAAAATGAAGCAATATTTTAGTCATCTTCTTCCTCGCTATTGGGAAGGCTACTTCCTTTCTTTAGCTTTTCTTCCCGGTTCTTTGGACCGTGTTGTTATTGGAGAAATCAATGTTCCCACAATATAAAAGGTTTTCAAACTGTATTATAAATTAGGAGCAATATTTGCTCCAGACTCTAGCATCAACAAAGAAGCTTGATGAAAAGGGCAGAATGAGAACACGTAAAGCAGCTGCCACATCTTTGGCGTGGCTGCCTCTTCTCTCGGTGTTGCGCAGCTCTGATTGTGCTATGTGAGTGTGTGTGTTTCAAGAAGGCCTTCTATGAGATAAGCTAATAGACTGAAATGTGTAACAGTATACAGTATAGTTCATTGCACAGTGAAATATCTGATGTTGTGGCCTTGTGTAGTGCAGTTTTGATATTTAGGTTTAATCTATGCATGCATTCAGTTATGTTATCATGCTCCAATTCATTTCCCTAAAAAATGCCTGGTTTTACAAGTTGTGTAAAAGGGTGACAATTGGGGGGAAAAAGCACAGAGGTTAAAGCGTGTTTTGTCGCCAGCATTTAATTGGCTACTAATTAATGGCGGTGGATGTGTGTCTCGCTGCTATACACAAACTTAATTTCATATTGATTCTTACAGGCCTTTCCGCTGAGCAGAGAAAATGCTAATTAGCTAAAGGCTAAGCACTTGTCCCGCTCCTTAATTGCAATTTAATGTCCGAGCAGTGTGTGTCTTGCAAGTGAGCTGCAGCGAGGTTGTAAACAACAACCACAAAAAGGTGTTGTTCCATTTAAATACTTTCTCTCGGATTTTATTGCACTTTTCTTTCTCTTTGCCCTTCACTGAGACAAATGGCTTTGCCATTCGGGAGTCGCGGCAGAGTGGGGCGGGCTCTTTCGGCTGTAAATGTGAGCGCTCTCTGACTGATTCGCCGATGGGAGCGCAGCGCCTGTGAAATTTTACCACTTAGAAATTTTACATCCGTCCCACCCCCAAGCGTGGTTGCACAACCTGCGATCGGGACCAAAAGGCTTTGCTCCAGATAATAAGATAAGAACCCCAAAAGTTGGTGTGAGACTGTGGAGGGCTGGGATGAAACACGGCACTGCCTCTAGTCCCAGTACCAAGCCCTTGCTGCTTCATCAACACTATCTCTTCCAGCTGGCCGGCGGAGCTTACATTAGATGCACAGCTGATCCCACATTGCTGGTTTCCTGTGTGTGCGTGTGTGTCACTATGTCTCCTCGGGGCTCTCGCTAATGCTCCCCACGTAGTGTTTTGTGTTTATGTGCTCCAATCTCTGCATCGCTGTGCCCAGCCAAGCATTGTTGCACTAAATGTAAAAGTGTTCCATAGGCACCTCCGTACCCGCAGGTAACCTGCAGCAAGCTCGTAGCACAGCTTGCCGAGATGGAAAACACAGTATCTATGTATGTTAATGGAACTTTGTTTCAGCTTCAGCACCATTAGAAGGTCAAGTTGCGCCTCAGTGTTGCAGCAGCAGCAGCATTTCTTAACCTGTAGGTGGCACTGGAGATCAGCCATTAGGATTACCAGGGATGTGATAAATTCCTTTATGGTGAAGTCCTGTGCCACCATGTTCCTACTAAAAATTGTCAGCTTAATTTGATAAATACAAAACAAAAAATACAATCGCTTTTGTCAACATGAAAGATGTGATCGCCAAAGGGGTCATTCCTATGAAAAATTGATCAGTTTATGGCCTGTAAGAAAGATTTGTGTGTGTATGAAGGCTTTCTTATCATTGACGTCAAAACATTATATGGAAACACAACAATCCTAACAAAAATATGCAGAACTGGAGGACAACCATGTCAACAAAAACTTATTACTTATTTACACCCGTTGCCTTTATTACTTTGGGCAAAGAAACATTTTAAATGTGATTATGTCAACAACCCTTAAGCATTGCCATTACTGTACACAGTGAAGTCTAAAATGTATCGTTACTTGTGTTTTGTCATTCTTTACTCCCAAGTCTCAAGTTAAGATATGCAAATCCTAGTCAAGTCTCAAGTTATAGTGCTTACAAGTCATAAGTACTTTTCTCCCTCTAAATAAAATAATACGACTTTGTAATTTGTGAATGCAAATGACATTCTGGCATGTTGTTTCTTCTTAAACATGATTGGAGGTTAACAGATGCAGTCAATGAAGTAGATTCTGTGGGAACATTTGGTGTGTTGCTGGAAATGACATAACAACGCTCAGGCTAGTTAGTTATTTACTTTCAACGAGGACACATTTTATTCAACATACTCACTGAAATTCTCTGTAGTATTTTCAAGTCATCTGACTAAAGTCCAAGACAAGTTGTGTGGCTTTGATGGTATTGTCAAATCGAGTCCAAAAGTGATCAAAATTGTGACTCCACACCCCTTGAATCATACAGGTTTTAGGGACCCATATTACTGTTAGAACAACGTCTAACAAGTTGATTTTGCATAGCAGGAGACCTTTAACGTTATACAATATGTTAATAATAATGCCAGCTGCATTTTTAAGTAATTGTTTTGTGATTTGATTTTTCAAGAGCAACGGCATACTTCTTCACGGTCCAAAGGCTTCTCATTCTGAGTAATAGTAGGAAACGTGCACACCCCAACAGCAGGAATTAGCATCTGGCATACATTTTTTACTTGATAAACAACGCTAATGATAACTTGATGGTAGCTGCAGAATAATTTCTCATTGATTAATGGGTTTGTTAAGTCATTTTGTCAGTGTTGGGGTAAATTAATTCTCCCCCCTGCTGTGCGCATGTTGGAAGTGATGAAACTGCACAAGTGTATGGAAATAATTTGCTTTAGCAATGAAGCAGCAAAAAGACAAACGTGCACACTGAACACAGGAAAAGCAATAGAGGGAACGTGAAGAGTTAAAAACTGAGACAGGAATAGTCCATGCCAAGCAGGGGCGGAGTTGCTGCAAAAATGAGCGAGTGAGTGAACTTATGCCCACGCAGCATATTTCTCACCTGCCATTGTCCCGTGCGGCACTCTACGGAACATTTCTGCTACATCTCGAGCGGGGGAGGGGGGCTGAGGGGGGGATGTCAAAGTATGATCAACTCCGATAAATATGCAAATTACCGTAAAGCAGCAAAATGCCTGAAGGGTATAAAAATAAAAATAAAAAACCCTAAATCTTGCACATACTGAAGGTCACTTTTTCAATGTGCTGGTCAGCTCTTTCTGTGACAGCAGCTCTGGGAACTTTCGGGTTTAGACTCATGAATTGTGACATGATGTAATTAACTGAGCTCCTTTTTCATCATTTCCGTTCAGCAGTTACCTGTCAGGACCTTTGTGGAGAAATGACAACACTGCATATATTTCAACATCCTCTAAAATTAATGCATCAATAAGTTGTGTTTTTACCTTAGAATTACCCCGAAAACATATAGGAGATGGTACACTGTCACACAATAAGGAAAATATGTTGGCTATGATGGCGGTGGACCAGCCAGGACATCGCTTGTGTAGCATGCTCCAGCATGTTGCTGTACTTACTGATTTGAGTGCAGTGCTTGTGCAAACATTGCTAAAAATAAGTCATGTTGACTTTTATATTGTAATGTTCCATGCAAACACATTTTATTGATGTGTTTTTGGAGAGTTAGCATGTTAGCACTAGCGTTGCGCGTTAGTAAATGGTGGGAAAAACCTTGTACAAACTTTGCTAACAATAATCATAAGACATCACATAAGAGGCTGATGGGAAAATATATGGGCTTTCTGTAGCATATTAGGTAGTTATGTAACTGTTTTTGCAGTGTTAGCCTCTCTTATTGTTTGTATGTAGGAAATCACTGGAGTGCCAAAATTAAACGCATGTGGAAATACAAATAGAATCAACAATAAAAAAATATACAAATGTAGTCATATTCTTGAACAGTGATAGACGATAATCTTCCCGAAAACAACGGTACAACCAATTTATTTTTATTTTACAATGCTAATGTTAGCATCTACCTAGCGTCCAGCTACAGTATGTGCTTACATAAACGGTATGTGCAATGTGCAAACTTTGGTAAAAGTCTAAGACATAGTGTGATATTTAACAGAGTTTAGATTTGTAGTTTCTGTGTTTCAACCATCACTTTTCATACTATGCTAGCACCATTATTAGCTTAGACTTTGTGCTAATATGATCAGGACACACGTTCTACCACTATGTGAACAATAATATACCCTCAAAAAACTACGCTAAACATTTTTGGAAATTACATATTGGTGGATCAGCCAGGGCACCCTTTATGTTATGTTACCGCGACAGCATGTAATTCAAAGATGCTAGTCTGGTTTATTTATTATGCAGTAGTTATTGTTTTAGCATCTCTCATTGTCCATATTGTGCGAAACCCGTGTGCAGTTTTGGAATACTGTATGACGAGACACCTCAACCAACGGTGTGATAAATCTTATTGGGAAAACACCAAATATCTTAAAGCAAACTTGTTTAAGTGGTTAAGTGTTTGAGAGGACAAGGTGACGCCCTTTCCAGGGGCCATAACTCCAAAATAATGTAATTTTGCTTCAATTAATCCCACTGAATCTGAAATTGACTTCCGCTTGGTATTTTTTGTTTAGACAATGAGAGATATGACACTAACAGAATTAATTCTTACTCATGCAGTGCTACCATTGTGTGTCGTGCCCAAAAATGTGTGATGTTTTTTTTTTTCCAAATCAAAACATGCTAATCAAACAGAACAAAACGATTTGCTGTGGCGACCCCTGTTGGGATAAGCAGGGATAAGTCGAAAGGAAAAGAAGAAGATGCTTTTTAACATAGTTTTAAAATGTTAGAACACTGGGGTACCTGAAAAGTTTAGAAATTGCCGTCTTGGCAGGATGCGTGGTGGAGACAGTAAAAAGCATGGCTAACTACATCAAGTGTTTGGCAAGGTTTGAGGTGAGAAAATGTACCTTGGAGAAATACAATAAAAACACAATGTCACACTGTCCACAGCTTTATGCCACATTATACTGCAAGTCACAAAACACGGCCTCGACATCTCTAACCCCCACTTCCAGCTCTCCTCGGCTCTGTGGGTTTTATGTTGCCATAAATTAACCTCACTTTGGAGTGATGGCAACAAGGCACGCTAGGGGCCCCCGCACCCCATCATATCGAGCATAGGCGTGAGCTGTAAAATTTTTCACTGCCGCTGAATTTTTACCAAGCCTAGGACTGACGGCACGCGACTCCGTTTACTGCCCAGCTGAGAAAGCTCGAACAAGCATCACAGGAGATGTGCCCCCCTCTGAGGCTCCAACCGCCACCTTCCATTTCTAGGACAACCACAGAGAGGGAAGTTCTCTAAAATTAATAATCACGATGTTATTTATTGGGATCAAACCTGGACATATCTACCATGATGTGCAAAATACTTTCATTTTCAACCTGGGGTTTTCAAAGTCTAACGTTGTGGGGCTCCATCTGAGGAGCTAAATAGAAATGTCATTATATTTAATGTAATTTTTAAACTTTAGTAATGATTTTGGGTGCATGAAAAAGTGAAAAAAATAACAGGGCTTATTGACCACATGATTTTCAGGGGTTTCCGAAGTCTAACATTGTGGGCCTGCTTGTGAAAACCCATAATATACCACAATGTCATTTTTCAAAACATGAATAATATTTGTAGAGCATGCAAAATTGGAAATAATAATGTAGCTTCCTTTGACCACATGCAGACCAAGGGTTTTCCGATGAGCCAAACAAAAATTTAAAAACCCATTATGTATAACAGCTTCATTTTTAAACTCTAACAATGATTTGCAAGTACATGAGAAAGTGGAAAGGACAATGTAGCTATTTGACCATAAACAGATCGGTCTACCGTTATGTGCCTCCCTCTAAGGAGCCAAATGAAAATGTGAAAACCCACTAAACGTGATAACTGATGAATTCATAACTTCATTTTTCAACTTGAATAATTTGGAGTGCACGTCACCACAGACCTGCCAACCTTAAAGACATTTTACATTTTTTTAGTTTAATTTTATTTCTACAACTGGCCACATGCCCATAAAAAAATGAACCCTGGGCTGCAAACAGCCCCTTTAGTGTAACGTTTATTTGTGTCGTGTTGAAGAGAACACCCTAAAGTTGTCCATGCGTGTATGAGGTTATCAGTGATCACATCAAGACTGAACATATTGTCTGATATGGAGTCTTGAAAAAGGATTGGGGGCCGCACGGTGGGTGAGTGGTTAGCACATTGGCCACACAGTCAGGACCTGGGTTCAAATCTCAAATCTCCGTTGGGCATCTCTGTGTGGAGTTTGCGTGTTCTCTCCGTGCGTGGGTGGGTTTTCTGCGGGTACTCCGGTTTCCTCCCACATTCCAAAAACATGCATGTTAGGTTAATTGGCGACCCTAAATTGTCCATAGGTATGAATGTGAGTGTGAATGGTTGTTTGTCCATATGTGCCCTGCGATTGACTGGCGACCAGTCCAGGGTGTACCCCGCCTCTCGCCCAAAGCCAGCTGGGATAGGCTCCAGCATCCCCGTGACCCTAATGAGGATAAGCGATACAGAAAATGAATGAATGAAAAGGATTGGAAAACAGAAAAAAGAAGTTGGGTGGGTGCACTGGAGAGGAAACCCTTGAGAAGACAGCATGTAAATACAAGCCACAGCAAGCCTCTTAAGTAGGGACGAAGAAGCGACGAGATGAAAAGCTCAGTGATATTCTGGATCAATTTGCTGCTATGAAATGAAGAGACTGGAGGCTTCAAGGACGCCTGTGATGACAGTAGAGGTCACAGACGGCATACGGGCGGGTGTGAGGGGAAACGCGGCGATGGCGGCAGACGAGCATGGCAGCGGCAGGGAAGGGGTTGTCTGATAGCTTAATTATGCTAATGAGGCAGGCAGATGTTAAGCACGAGTATACAACATTGTAACAACATTTATAGGTCAAAAAAGAGAGCATAATAGGTCTCCTTTAAACGTAAACCAGCAAACAAGCTAAACAACTAATAATGCTTGGCTCGGAGTAAATACAAAAGATACAGTATCAGGAAAATCAACTAGCTGACTAGCTAGCACTAACAACTTAACTAATCAACATTTTAGTTAGCTAGCTAACTAAATAGCACTTTTTGGACGTGACTGACGGCTGTCAGAGAGAAGCTAAGCAGACTAACAGGCTAACTATAAGAAAAAAAAAATTGGAATGTGAAGATGTAAGTAAATGTAATGTTTGTGTCAAGTCTTTGTTCAAAGCCAGGCAAGCAGCATGCAGACCTACCGCGGTGCGTTCAAGAGCAAATGAGACAGACATGGAGGGCCACGCACACATCCAGTGAAAGTGAGTCAAAGTCGCAGCTTTGTCAAGTATCAAAAGCAGCGGCTCCTTTTTAGCCAAGATGTTTCACACAAAAGGTGACGGCGGCAGCGGCTGCTGCTGGCCGTTTCAAGGCGGCGGTCGCGGGCTGTTCTCCAACCGCGTCTCTTCTCACGGCTTCAGAAAGCCAAGACGAGATGAGCAACATAAAAAGAAGGAACGGCTGGTCTGCGCCGCATGATAGAGAATCACAAGCAGCCAGTAATAGGCTTTTTTTAACTTTAAGGGCCGTCGCGCTTGAAAGGGCAAGTTACAAATAGGAAGAACGACACGGGAGAAATCATTTCCCTGGGATATATCGCGACTGTCTTCCTATCGCTGAACCGCAGCAGGATTGTGTTTGTGAGCAGGCATGGCCGAGATACTTGGCTGAGACAACTCTACAACTGTACTACGATATTAAAATCAACACAAAACAAAATACAGCAAGCTAAGATAACTGTTCAACTGTACAAATCAACACAGAAGAAATAGTAGCGGGTTAGTAACGGTTCAACTACATTCAATGGAGCTAAACAACAGCCAAAAAACAAAATGGTGGTTTTCTTTGCACTGATGGCAACTCTGTTTATCTCGTGACGGTCCAGGACATTTTCAAGGTAGAGAACGCGGAACTAAACACATCAGAAAAGAAGCTGGATGTGACGCTGCAGTTCTTCTTTTCTTTTCTCTAAATAATTCCTGAGCCACAATGCATCCAAGTGGAAGTAAACAACCGTAGCCAACTTTAATAACTGCCGTCACGCCTCCCAGCCATGTCTATTGGAATGCTGGCTTCTGTTCCATTCTACTATTGCTATTTTGCTCCTCACAATTCGCCCATGAGCTCACTGTCGGCCTACTGCCTCGGAAGGTAAGTGGTGTGTGTGTGTTTGTGATGCAGGGTGCCAGCGTGGCGGCGGAGACAATGTCATTCAGCAGTTTAGTAACAGGCCATTACCTTGTTAATATGGGCCTAATGGGCGTTCTGCTACCTTAAGCCCACAGTCGTGTTTGTGCCATTAGCAGACACTTAGTGCTGCGTTCAAGTTCACCGACCACCGGGACAGCAAAAACAAAATAACACACATGGTACTAACACACATGGTGCAACAGGCGCTAGAGTTTTAGCTCAGTGAGTGTTGTAGTTTACTTAAAGGGTAACATGCGCCGCTGCTTCTTCAAATGGCATTAAAAAGATTGGCATTACAAACAAAGCTTTTTACATTTTTGTATGTCACTGTGACCCATGACTTCACTGCCTTGATCACCATTACCTTAAATTAGCATAAGTCCTACTCGGTTGTTTGCAAACTCTTAAACCTTTGAGACACTTTTTTTTCCCCGAGCCGTGGTCGCATCTCTCTAGTCACTGGAGTGTGTGAGTGACAGGAAGAAAAGCTCACTTGGGGAGAAGTTATTTGTGATCACCTGTTTGTATAAATCTGTAGACACCAAATACAAGACAACATGTCTTTTTGGTTTTTAAAATTCAGTTCTCCTTTACAGCTTCACTCTCATCAGTTTTTTTCAAAAAGCTTAATTAATATATCATCGCTGTTTAGTGATTCTCTACGGCCAATTATTTATTTAATTAAGCATTTTCATGTATAAAATGAGTAAATGAGCTGAAATACAAATATAAGCCATTCAGAAGATGCATTCAAATACATGTTGTGATACGTAGTAATCTACACTTCTCACTAGGTGTCAGTATTGTTACATTGATGAGACAATAGGAAGTACTACAGCTCTCCCAATGCTAACATGTGTGAGTCTTTATTATGTCTTATTTATGTAAAATATGTGTTGTTTTCTGTTCTTATGTCAAGGGATGAGTAAATATACCACTCGTTGTATATGTACTCGGAGTGGTCAGTGCATAAAGCAGAATTGGGTGTGGTTTTACTCGAAATGGTTGAAGCTTAAATTGGTACATTATTTTAAGTATGACATTTTAAATGGATTGATCAGAAGTTGCTATATTTGCTGTTTATTTCAAAACTATTTAAAGAACAGCCTCAAAATTGAGATTCTAATTGTGTATGCGTGTAAGTGATCTGTAAGACTTTATTAGTTACTTTATTAATTCATTACTTTTCAATGATCAGTGTGAGGTTGATGAATCATGCAAACACTGGCAGTGACAGATGCGACACGAGCCATTTACAGCTCTGTCTTGTCAAATACACCGCGTATATTAAGAAACAATTTAAATTTTTTTAACGCTGTGTGTGACTGGCCAATCACAGAGCGTCAGGAGTGATTACATAAGTAGTTACCTAGTGAGAAATTTCCTTCAGCAACAGTATGAATAATGACGAGCTGTACTTGTTTGATGACAGTGCTTCTCACCCTATCTCTAAGGGAGAGCCCAGCCACCCTGCGGAGAGAACTCATTTCGGCCGTTTGTACCCGTGATCTTGTCCTTTCGGTCACTACCCAAAGCTCATGACCATAGATGAGGGTAGGAACGTAGATTGAACGGTAAATTGAGAGCTTTGCCTTTCGGCTCAGCGCTCTCTTCACTACGACAGACCGGTGCAGAGTCCGCATCACTGCAGACGCCGCACCAATCCGCCTGTCCATCTTGCGTTCCATCGTTCCCTCACTCGTGAACAAGACCTCGAGGTACTTAAAGTCCTCCACTTAAGGCAGAACCTCATCTCTGACCCAGAGATGGCACGCCACCCTTTTCCGGGCGAGAACCATGGACTCGGATTTGGAGGTGCTGATTCTCATCCCCGCCACTTCACAACCAGCTGTGAACCGATCCAGTGAGAGTTGAAGGTCACTGCTCGATGAAGCCAACAGTACCACATCATCTGCATAAAGCAGAGACCGAATCCTACGGCCACCAAACTGAAACCCCTCAACACCCTGGCTGCGCCTAGAAATTCTGTCCATGAAAGGAATGAACAGAATCGGTGTCAAAGGGCAGCCCTGGCGGAGTCCAACCCTCACTGGAAACGGGTCCGACTTGATGCCGGCAATGCGAACCAAACTCTGACACCGGTCATACAGGGAACGAACCGCCTGGATTAGGTGGTCCGATACCCCATATTCCCGGAGCACTCCCCACAGTATTCCTCGAGGAACACGGTCGAATGCCTTCTCCAACTCCACAAAACACATGTGAACTGGTTGGGCAACCTCCCATGCACCCTCAAGGACCAAGGAGAGTATAGAGTTGGTCCACAGTTCCAGGACCAGGACGAAAACTACTAGTTGAATCGGAGATTCAACTATCCAGCGAATCCTCCTCTCAAGAACCCCCGAATCCGGAAGTTGTTTTCCATGACCTCTCCAAACTCCCCTCATGAGTTTTTGCCTCAGTGACTGCCAGAGCCGCAGACCGATTGGTCTGCCAGTACCTGTCAGCTGCCTCCCCTGAGTCCAATGGGCCAAAACGGCCTGATAGGACTCTTACTTCAGCTTGACAGCATCCCTCACCCCTGGTGTCCATCAACGGGTTCTGGGATTACCGCCACAACAGGCACCGACCACCTTACGGCCACAGCTACGATCAGCCGCATCGACAATGGAGGCACGAAACATCGCCCACTCGGACTCAATGTCGGCTGCCTCCCTCGGAACATGGTCAAAGCTCTCCCGGAGGTGGGAGTTAAAACTACTTCTGACAGGGGACTCTGCCAGATGTTCCCAGCAGACCCTCACAATGCGTTTGGGTCTGCCAGGTCTGACCGGCATCCTCCCCAACTATCGGAACAAACCAGACACAACGACATAACCACAAAGTCAATCACCAAACTGCGGCCCAGGGTGTCCTGGTGCCAAGTGCACATGTGGACACCCTTATGCTTGAACATGGTGTTCGTTATAGACAATCCGTGACGAGCACAGAAGTCCAATAACAAAACACAGCTTGGGTTAAGATCAGGGGGGCTGTTCCTCCCAATCACACCTCTCCAAGTCTCACTGTCGCTACCAACATGAGCGTTGAAGTCACCCACCAGAACAAGGGAACAGGGAATCTCATTATTTATTTTAGAAAAATTGATTGAAAAATTTCGTGTTTAGAACGGATTACGAACGAAAACAGAGGCTTGACCTAGTTAACAAACTCATGAAGTCCTAGCAACATAGAACTGAAAATCCGATGTATTCCAACATATCAAACCGTGCGGACTCTGATGCCTGGACTTAACTAAGAACTCAAAACAAATGTCATTAAACTCACCGTGCAGCTTCTTTAACATGTAAAAAAAGGTTAAATGTTTCCAGTATCTCATTTCTCTCTGTACTTTGGCTTGAAAGGCTTTAAATGCGGCGTGACGCCAGTTGTTATTGCAACTCCCTGATAAAGCTGACATCAAACATGTGCGATAACATCACAGATTACCACCACAAATTAAATGTGGTAAGGGTGGACATGGGGTTATTAAAGAATAAAACCATTGAAACAGATTTACCAGAAAACAATTATTATGCTAAGTCCACACAGAGCAAAATGGCAAAAAAAAGTGATAAATATTGTCTATGTTTCAAAGTACACGAGCACCAAAACAGTAATTGAGCTTATGACTCCTGTGCTCCATGAGAACTGGACAGTGACTGCTTGGTTGCCATGACAACAAGCTGGCCAAAGAGCTGGGATGGAATGAATGCACATATCTGTGTGAGAGCATACATTGTTTGAAGCAGCAGGCCTTTTCCACTTCTCCGACTTTGATCGGAGAAATGTTTGTAGAGGGAGCAGATCTGGCAAACAAGCGTGACTTGAGACTCAGACGGATTGGTGATCCATGGAACACACACACACATTTGTGATAACAAAGAATAGACATAAAAAGTAGCCCCAAACAGTAATGCTGTTTTCCCTTTGCATCTGTCCCTTAAGAGCACTAAAGAAACAAACTCCCTTAAGAGCACTGAAGAAATGAACTGATAAAACAACAGTCAACAGATCAGTACAGTATACTGACAAACTCTCATAAAATCATCCGCACAAAACAAAACGGCCGACTTTCTTCCACTTTCGACCATCAGTTTTATTCCTATAGCGCCAATTCACACCATAATTTATCCTGGGGCACTTTACACATGGAGCTTCTCATTCATTAAAAAAACCCATCTTAACACCAAATAAACAAGAGAATTTTGAAGGGTACTGTATAGAGAAACCGAGTAAGAGACAAAACACAAAATAGGGGAGTTGAGCAACAAAGAGAGGGATGGGCGAACAGTGACGGTAACGGTTGGCGTCCAGCACCACTGCCAAATATACTGTTGGCAGTTGCTAATAGTTGACTGATAATTCTCCTGGTATTTTATTCTCTTATACTACAAAAATGGATTGATTGATTGATTGATTGATATTTTTGAGCCACACAAACTACACAGAACAGAACATAATTTGGGTTGAGAAAGAGTGGGACGAAAACAATCTTAAGCTTAAAATGACACACTTGTAATTCCACTTTCTTGTAAGTCTAGGTGAGCTTTTTTAAAGCGGAGGAAGAAAGACTTATGTGCGTGTGTTATTTCTTCTTCTATGGTTTGGTGTGTCACATGGCTCCGTCTGCGTGTCTGTTCACAGCGCCATACGAAGATGTGCCTTGTATATTACATCCTTTTCACTGCAGTGACCCATTCCCATCCGGATGCATCTATTTGTTTTTTTAACGATCTATTTTATGTGGACAGGGCCTAAAATATTCAACATTTTCAGCTATTAGGGTGAGCAACTGAGCGATTCCTTAGTGAGGTGACACCCCAGACAGCTAAAATATGTGCATTTTAAATCACAAACAAAGATTCATTCATTCATCACCATTGATCCTTGACAGTACATAGGTCGTAGAGGACCTTCTTTGGTCCTGGGCAAGCTTGTCGATCTGGCCCCAAGTCATGCCTTGTTGTTTACCCTTTTGCTCTGTTGATCTTCTCCAGGAGTTTTTTGGTCTACCTCTAGGTAGATGACTACTCATGATTTATGTTAAATTCTAAATGAATTTTGACTTGTATAACACTTTTCTACTTTACAAGTACTCAAAGTGCTTTGAAACCATTATCACACTTACCTACTGATGACACATCATCAGGAGCAACTGGCCGTTCAGTATCTTGCCCAAGGATACTTAGACGGAAGATTGTCCCAGCAGACAACCCAGAGATGACCACTTTACTCTACTCTGCTCTACTCTACTCTATCCCATCTTGTGGAGTCAATAAAAGGAACATCCGGAGAGCTGCTGGTTTATGATGGGGTGCTAATTAGAGACCCTGGTAGTAATTTGCATTTGTCGACCGCACAAAGACTAGAGAAGACTTCAGTCAATTTAATACAGTAGACTGAACGGAATTTGGTTGAGAAAAATAAGAAACCAAGTCATTCCAAAATGGAATCATCCTTAGCCTCATGCTTGATCCCTAAAAGGCTAAAAAAGGCAACCACATAGTTAGAAACAGCACAACAGAATGCATTTGCAAACTTTGTGGCCCAAAGTTTGAAGAATTCCTCTTCGGTCACACAAAAATGTAATCAGTGACCAGTCCTAAGTCCTCAGCAACCTGTCCTAACACCTTAATTGTGTTTAAAAGTACCAAATTCATTATAAATAATAAAATGTTTGATGGTACAAACAAGACACAAGAGTGTCGCCAGTTAACCTAACTATTATTATTGTTTTTTAAGTGGGGAAGGTGGATAATCACTAAATTGCACCACAAAACAACAAAGTATAAATTTTTCCACCAATTTGCAGCTTGTCGTCCATTGATGGATGGACGACGTTGGGCAGCAGGGAAGCAAGCTGGTACCCGATGAGGACCTCAGCCCAGGGCTCAAAAGAGTGGATTAGAAAAGGGTGATGCAATATTAATTGGTGACGCTGTGTGCCAGGGAGCAGGGGTCTGTCGGTGGTTTCTCTACCCCGAGGGAAGGCTGTCAGGAGCTCGGAGAGACGACCGAGATGAGTCGCTGACCTTGTCTGTCAGCCGGTGGAAGAGAGGAGGACTCGCCGAGGAGACACCCGGTTCAACTGACACTCAGATCAACACTCTGCCAGTCTACTGTGTGCCAGCTGGGACACATCCCGACATGAACAGACTGTGTGGCAACGGAGACAGACGCAAGCGATAGAAATAACACACATTCTAAGGACAATATACATATATATACAGTCGAACCTCAGTTTTCAACTGCCCCGGTTTTTGGTCAATATTTTGGCCAACATTTTTGCCTTTAAAGGTTTTCAAATTTTAATACAAAATACGGGCAGTATATTTGGTAACAGCACTGGACTCATCATCAATGAGGAAGATCGGGCAAGAGCTCCGAATGAAAGTACACAGAGTATAGATACGGTATGAAAGTGAAACTTAAGCTTGTGTGCCTGTAAAGTCAAAGTTAAGTTTGTGTGAGGGAGATTGGTTTAAACCGTCATGTCTATCTTCTATCTATAAAATATCTTCTTCTCTGAGTACTTTTAGCATAGTCTAGACAAGAAGGCCGCCCATGAGAGGTTATTAGGCTGCAAATCCACTGCGCTAATGGAATGAATACAAAAATGTAATATTTATTTTATTTATTTATGTTCAAAAACGTTTTTTTTTCCGTCAAAATAATAAATAAAAAAACACTTTCACTGCATCAGATATTTTGTGCAACATCAGACCTATCCATACGGTATATATAAAGTTTTTGATATTATTGATATAAACAGTGCGTTCTTTAATGTCAATACATCAACGAAATTACATTTTATTCAATTATAATATTAACAAAAAACATCTTCAGCATTTTTTCCGACATTTGTGATGCAAATGTTGGTGTGCTTTTCAAAATCCATTCAAAATCAATGCAAAATCGTTACACTTTAAAGACACCCTGTATATACCAACATATGGTTATAATGGGATCAAATTTGCCCTGAAAGTATTGAGTGTAGGCATATATGCAAATCTCCAATAAAAAAACAAATACATAAATAAACTCTGGCAAAGTTTCAAACGGTTACACATAAAATTGGCCGATACAGTAATCTCTCATTTATAGTGATTAATTAGTTACAGACCCGATTTTAATATGTGCATTTCTGCCAAGTAGAATTTATATTTATAAATCCAATATTTTTGTAGTTACAGCATAGAAATCTGTTTATGATCTTATAAATATGGTTTTTAACATTATTAATTAACTGCAGACATGAAATAAGACCCCTATAGTCACCTTAAGACTACCCAGTTACCCAGGTTAGTAAATATAAAACAGAAAATAACACATATAAGACATAATATAGACTTGTTAAAATTGGAAGTGTTCCTTGTCATTGAAATGATTCGCTGTGGCGACCCCTAATGGCATAAGCAGGGATAAGACGAAAAGAAAAGTAGAAGATCTACTACAGTATTGTCTCATCAGTGTAACATTACTGACACCTAGTGACCAGAGTAGAATACTACATAGGATCACAACATCATTAAATGTACACTACTCACAAAAAGTTTTAGATATTAGTCGGGTGATATTTATTACATAACAATACAAACAAACTGCAAATTTTGGAATAGCCTTTTGTTGTGGCCAGCCTAAGGCACACCTTTGCAATAGTCATGCTGTCTAATCAGCCAAACATGTGAGGTGGATGGATTATGAACGCTCACAATCCCAGATTAGGACAGATTTGTCAACAATATTTGAGGCAGATAGGCTTTTTGTATGCCATTTTTCTTTCTGTCCCCACTTCCATGGCGAGAAAGCCAAGATTTGAGATGACGGATGCTTCCAAAGTGCAAGTGGGTAAACCAACAAGAGCATATGGGCAACAAGCACGTGTCATCTGGGGACACACAAACACCGGACACATGTCAGCTTCAATTAACCCTCTCCCATCTGTCTCACATACACTTCCTTGCATCCCAACTAGGTCACCACGTGCTGCAAATTCACGCAAACATGCATAATACGTTTGGGAGAATATTTTGTTTCTCTTACTCCCCATGTCAGAAAAGACCAATTGTATTAAATTATCAATGACGAGTGTGTCAATAATTCAGGTAAGGCAGGCGGTGCACAGTGTCATCAAATTCCCTGACATGCTTGTTAATGTCCCCCCCCCACACTCAGCATGCCTGTTAAAAGCACCAGACAGCATGGCAATGTGAAATCAACCAGCACACAAACACTGCATCAAAATGTCCAAAAATACACACATGATGACCAGATGTAAATATTTTGGTGACCTAAATCAAGTCAACATCACCGATGAAAACATGCGTGAAACCAGGTTGGCTCTCTGGTCCCTGATGTTCCACCCTCTTTTTGGTGTGAACACACGCAGACAGCATACATACGGCAACATTTTTTTTTTTTTGCTTCACGTCTTTTCTCATCTTACGTAGTGTATGTGCGCGACTTTCCTCCGACAGCAACACCTACACTGTGCAGGTGCATGCTGCTGGCAGTCTGTCAGCACATTTTGCAACCCGTTACTTAACACCAGAGGTAAGTGCCGTAGCTGTTTTATATTAATATGAGACTGTATATGTGGTAGTAAATGTCAATCTCACAAAAGATGGTGAGAGGCACTGCAGCTTGCTTAAAGGAATTGGGTTTACAAGACAGAACACTGACTATCATCACGGGTCAAATACCAAAAAATGACAGCATAACATGTAACAGGGAAGTAAACATGCACAAACTACTACTGCTACTACGGGAAATAATAAACATTTAAGGTAACTTTAGCTTAACTTTACAAAACAAGTGCCACAAGGCATGCTGGGAAGGCGGAAGTATTCCCAGTGATGCAAATATATTTTTTAGATTTTTAAATTACTTTATTGCAATTCATTTACATGGATTACATATTAGCTTGTCCTTGAACATTGCTCCTTCTTCCCATCAAAGAAAATACATACTGTATATATCCAATTCAAAACACACACACATATATATATATATATATATATGTGTATTTTTTACCTCTGGACTGGGAGACCACGGTGGTGGTCCCCCTTTTTAAGAAGTGTCAACGATGGGGTGTATTCCAACTGTAGGGGATCACACTTCTCAGCCTCCCTGCGAAAGTCTATTCCAGGGTGCTTCAGAGACGGGTACGAATGTTAGTCGAACCTCGGCTACAGGAGGTGAGTGTGGTTTTCGTCCCAGTCCCAGAACACTGCACCAGCTCCACAGCCTTGCAAGTGTGAGGGTATGCGGGAGTTTGCCCAACTGGTCTACATGTGCTTTGTGGACTTGGAAAACGCATTTGACCCTGTCCCTTGTGATGTCCTGTGGAGGGTACGGGATTGGTGGCATGCTACTACGTTCCATTCGGTCCTTGTATGACCGGAGCAGGAGCCTGGTTCACATTGCCAGCAGTTATCGAGTCTGTATTTGCATTTTTCTACCCCAAAATAGTTGTTTATTGACGGTCCCTAGAAAAACAGCCAGCGGTTAGAGCGACACTTCTCCAAGCGAGCTCGCCGCACCATGAGAGGGCACAGGCTGTAGCTACGGAGTCAAATATCCAACATCAAATTTTACCACGGTGTAATTGCGGACATAAAAGTGAAAGCACATATTATTCTGATCTGTGAGTGAGTCAGTCAACTGCTGTGTTGTTGATATTTCTATTTTACTTGTATTTTATGCTTGGAAATGCTTGATTTAGGCAACAAATACTTACCATTGGCTTAAATTACATATTTTTGACTAATAACAGGCAATATTCAACCAGGAAATAGCATGATATATCTATCCATCCATTTTCTATACCACTTCTATACCTCATTAGGGTCGCTGGAGCCTATCCCAGATGAGAGGCGGTCCAGGATGTATTATCCTGGACTGGTCGCCAGGCAAATGCACGGCAGACAATGCAGGCAATGCAGGGCATGTTAGGTTAACATCCATCTATCCATCCATCCATTTTCTATACCGCTTATCCTCATTAGGGTCACGGGGATGCTGGAGCCTATCCCAGCTGACTTTGGGCGAGAGGCGGGGTACACCCTGGACTGGTCGCCAGTCAATCGCAGGGCACATATAGACAAACAAACATTCACACTCACATTCATACCGATGGACAAATTTAGAATCGCCAATTAACCTAACATGCATGTTTTTGGAATGTGGGAGGAAACCGGAGTACCCGGGGAAAACCCACACACGCACGGGGAGAACATGCAAACTCCACACAGAGATGCCCAGCAGAGATTTGAACCCAGGTCTTCCAGATCTCCTGACTGTGTGGCCAATGTGCTAACCACTCATCCACCGTGCGGCCATGTTAGGTTAACAAAAAAAATTAATATAATTATAATAATTATATATATTTTTAAATGTGATAGAATGAAACAGCAAAATCCAAAGTGCGAACTGGCAAGGGATTACTGTAAAAGTGTTGGGGCCATTCCTACCTATGAAAAATAGTTAAAAAATATATATTTTGTGTTTATTCTGCTCACCATGGACTCCAGGCTGAAGAAAAATGCTTTTGTTTTTTCCAAGCTGCTGCACCATCTTAATTCCCATTTATGTACAAAATGTATGTTTCTAAGAAACTCCATTACTGAGTGTATTTCATATGTTGTTAGCAAGCCTGAGGAGAGAGAGAATTCACGCGCAAAAAAGGAAAGCGTTCCTGGGATGATGAGAATAAAAGATCTGCCTTACCTTACCATAGTTGGCAGATAGAGACTGATTCGGAGTCATGCATATGCTGAAGACCCCACGGTGACCTTTAGAGTGGTGAACATGGTGCTGATGTCAGTGCATGGCCCAAGGTCATGTTACAGCTCCAAACAAGACCCTCATTAACACCACGCCATTAAAAGTGATTGCTGCCAAGGCCGTTTTTTATTTGTGGGTGTGTGTTGAGGTGCATTATGAGTCACGCTGACATTGATAAGGGCGGACAAGTGTCACTTTGGTCTTCAGTCATGAGTTGCACATGCATGTTAGGTGTTAACACATTCAAAATGAAATGAAGTGAAACAGTGAACCGCAACTCTATAGCGCTGGCAGCACTCATATGCAGCTCCAGACTGTGACGCTAGCACCACGCTTGACCGTGAGCAAGACGAGTCATTTTCAGTGTGATAGTTTTCAAGCTGTGTACTGATTACTCCAAAGTGTATCCACTTTTCATTGCTAAAGTTTTGACTCGGGCCGCACGGTGGATGAGTGGTTAGCACATTGGCCACACAGTCAGGAGATCTGTAAGATCTGGGTTCAAATCTCCATTGGGCATCTCTGTGTGGAGTTTGCATGTTCTCCCCGTGCGTGTGTGGGTTTTCTCCGGGTACTCCGGTTTCCTCCTACATTCCAAAAACATGCATGTTAGGTTAATTGGCGACCCTAAATTGTCCATCGGTATGAATGTGAGTGTGAATGTTTGTTTGTCTATATGTGCCCTGCGATTGACTGGCGACCAGTCCAGGGTGTACCCCGCCTCTCGCCCAAAGTCTGCTGGGATAGGCTCCAGCATCCCCGTGACCCTAATGAGGATAAGCGGTA
>QODF01000192.1:160866-259720 GCA_024372805.1 Oostethus manadensis
GCTGGGATAGGCTCCAGCATCCCCGTGACCCTAATGAGGATAAGCGGTATAGAAAATGAATGAATGAATGAATGAAGTTTTGACTCTCGAGAGACATACTATCATGAAAATAGTTGGGGTCTACTACTACTTTTGATTACTACTTATTCATCACTGGGGTTTAACCCGCTTTGTGTCCCTAAATGATGAAAACTACAATAAAAAAAACACTAAATGTTACGAAGCATCATTATTTTCTAATAAAACTTATTTTACAAAGCATTTAATTTGAGACGCAAAATCCAAAAACACAGAACCATTCATCTTTAACTACGAGGTAAATCTAATCTTTTAAATGGAAAATGAGACCGAGGGAGCTTAGCGGGCTTGGAAGAACCACGTGCGTGTTTATATACAGTAGGTATGTTTACTTACACACACGCAGATACACATATATACAGGTATTTCGTTTCGTATTATAATAAATCTAAAAATATAAAGATACACATACAAATGTAAGGCATGAACTTACGGAAAGATGAAGCCCTACCATGCTAGGTGTTAGCATGCTAATAGCCAGCATGTTACTATTGCTAGCATTCCGTTGTCATAGGTATGAACTTATGTAAAAAGTAAGCGCTATCATGCTAGCTACAGCACTTCAGTCTGGCGTCAGCTCATAAGGCTTTGGGCGCGGGAATCGACCCCAAGTGCGCCACGGTGACACCATTAACACGCAATTTTCCCCCCAAAGTTGCACAACTTACTTTATTTATTTAGTTCTACTAAAAAAATAAAGGCTGAGTGTTTGAGACAACATTTTTACCAAAGTGAATTTTGCTTGTTATTTTCCTAACGACCTAACATGTATCCATCCATCCATTTTCTGTACCGCTTATCCTCATTAGGGTCACGGGGATGCTGGAGCCTATCCCAGCTGACTTTGGGTGAGAGGCGGGGTACACCCTGGACTGGTCACCAGCCAATCGCAGGGCACATATAGACAAACAAACATTCACATTCATACCGATGGACAATTTAGTGTCGCCAATTAACCTAACATGCATGTTTTTGGAATGTGGGAGGAAACCGGAGTACCCGGAGAAAACCCACGCACGCACGGGGAGAACATGCAAACTCCGCACAGAGATGCCCAACGGAGATTCGAACCCTGAACCTCCTGACTGTGAGGCCAACGTGCTACCCAGTCAGCCACCGTGCGGCCCCTAACATGTATTAACATGAAAAAAAACAAAAAACTTCAAAAGAGTCAGAGCCTCACCGGCCATGAACTTCAGCTGCACTTCGCTGAGGAGGCGTGTTGCGTTGGGCGGGATGTTGGTTGGCGAGAGGTGAGTCGGGAAGTAAAGAGGTGAGAGGCGGGATATGAATATTTAAGCGCTTGTGCAGCCATTAGAGTGCGGGTGCACTGAGTTGCTGTGACAGGGACTGCTGCCATGGCGACTCCTTGTTGGGGGGTGTCGACTGCATTAATAAAGGCTGGGGGGGGGGGATCTCATATTCACATATATAGGCTCACTTTTGCATCCATTTACTGGAGGGCCTGATGGCTTCCCAGGCTGCGGGTTTGTAATCGCAGCAAAAAGCCAAACAAGCTTGTTGAAACGCGACAAGGACTCTTTTGAAAAGTGTTGGCAGCAGATATAAATATATATTTACTTATATATCTACTATACTTATGTGCAGAAGAACACGGTGAGTGGGTAAAAGTGGAGGTATGCCAAGATGGAGGGACAAGAGGATGACTTTGCGTAATTAAAAACTATCAAGTTGCTCACCTTGAGGTTTCTTTTTTATGCATGAAGTCATGCGTTTGCCTCACTGCTCATAAAAATCACTCATTTTCTTGAGTTGGTCCAGTAGAAAAATGTAACTCCTAATTTTATGATTTTTATTTGACAAAACTATTTTTTGTCATTTTTTAAAAAACTTTTTACAGTTTTACGTGCACTCCAAACAGCAAGTATTTAAGTAAAAAAGTATAAAAATAAAAAGTATATATATATCAATACTATAAGTGAAAAATAACAGCCTCTCTCCAAATGCTGCTATATGTTGATATATACAGAATGTATATATGATATGATATTAAAGAGGCAAATGGCATAAACTGAAAAAGGATTAAATTGCAGTATTAATGAGTATGAATGTTACAAAAGCAAATCCATTCCGGGCTGCTATTCAAGCTCTGATTTGTTTGTGTTTTGAAATATTTGTTAACAAAAGAAACGTAAATAATGCATCCCACTGACTTTTTTAGCTACAAAAATCCCCCCAAAAAGCAAAACGTGCACGAGTTAATCCTCTGAGGCTTGCCGAGTTGAAGTCTGGTAAAACTGAGCAGAGCTTCTAACTGTGCTACTTTAGAGCACCCCCCCAGTTCTTCCATTCTGTGTGGAAGTGGTACATTTTTGGCTTCCTACTTTGACCTTCAGTTTCCAAACCTTTCTTAAATTGAGGATAAATTAACTGGAGGCTAACTAGTTAGCTCAATACCTTGCCGTGCTTAAAGCGGCAGCCGCCTCTTGTGAGATCTTGTAGCCTGCGCCTAAGAGGTGCGCAATGTTGTGTAAATGAAAGATAGCAGTAGTGCAGTATTGGCGATGATATTACTTATGTATGCCAGATGCTTCTCAGACTGGCTGTCCTGTACATCAATCAATTACGTGACAAACATCAGAATGAGGATGAATGACAGGCTGGCAGCATTTTTTTTTTAAATGCCATGCGATTGATATGTTTGAGGAACTTTCCCACCGCTAACTTCCCAGATTTTATGTATTTTCTGTTATAATGTCTATGTAGACATTGTAACTGAAAATAAGTATAAATATACATAAAATAGTATATATAATAATAATGATTAAACATATCTTGTAATTATGAAAACATAAAATAAATACAGTATGTTGGGTAATAGGAGTGTAATGGTGACTCCTCCTACTATACTATAATGATTAAACATATCTTGTAATTATGAAAACATAAAATAAATACAGTATGTTGGGTAATAGGAGTGTAATGGTGACTATAGGGGTGTTATTTTTTGTCTAGAGAGCTCAAATAATTTTAAAAAGCGAATTTAGTGGGTCATAAACAGGTTTTCTATGCTGTAAATATGAAAATATTCCATTTATCCTACTTTGTGGAAATGAACTTAATCACGGTTGGGTCTGGAACCAATTAACTGCAATGAATGTAAAAGTAAAACATGAGATTGATATTTCTTTCAAAGGGGTGAATAAAATATTCCTGATTTTGGATTTATTGCTCTGTCTGTAAAAGCACGTGCTGCTTACTGTTGACATAAAATATCTGAAATAAGACACTGCCTGTTGTTTTGTGACCTGTGGGTCCACGGTAGTTCTGTTTTTGGAATCATTTTTGTCTCTGTGGCTTTCTTCCTGTCCTTTTGCTTTTTGTTTGCCAATAATTTGTACCAAATTTCTGTTTTTGCCATTAGCCATTTACAGAACATGAAAGAAAATATATTTTATGTACATATAATTAGAATATACTACTTATATTTGAATAGGAAATGAATGTTTTTTTGTTAATAGTAGGCTTTTTTAGCACTGGTAGTGCAGTTTCATGCTGCCGCCACAACAATCCCGCGGTTGTCGCACGACCCAGGTAAATGGGATGCTATATTTATATTTATATTTGGCATATCATATTTGGCAATCAAAGTGAGTCATGCGAGTGACAAGCCCTGATGGGGGAACCCGAAAGACAACATTGAAGAATAGACACGTAACCTAAAAAATGCGTTTCTTTGAAAGGACAGTGACCAATTTTCCTGTTGCAATATCACGCCATAAAGTCAACTATGTGTCGCCTCCTTTGCAGCCATAAAAAAGCAGCGTTGCATTCCAAACACTTCCAATGTCAGAAAATGCATTACTGCCACCGATTATGGGCACGGCACACAACGCACATAACATAAGATGAATCAGACAAAGATCCATAAAAGCAGCAAAACGCCCATATCCATTAGGTCGTGTGTGTGACATAAATACTATCCCACCATTCCCTTATTTATTTGTATTTTTTCTGCAGGGTGGGGATGACACAGCCCTTATGCGACAGGCAGCAGAGCCCAACCCAGTAGGAAGCGGGGGGGCTGAGCCCAGCCACGGCGCTAATCCATCATCACCTCCACTGAATCACGGTCCTGCCAATAAAGCCGGGTGGCAATACATTAGGAGGTAGCGGAGGGCTTTAACCACGCTGACATTGACAAGCCCCCTTGGGCTGCAGGAAAAGGCCGGCCGCTTGACACACTTGCTTACACAGGCAATAAGATATGAAAATGCATCCGTTTGCAGAGGCCCGGGTGACAGACTGATGATCTGCTCACTTCTTACATCACAAAGTGGCCTCCTGCAAAAATCCAAGACAATTTATGATGCTTCTTCTCATCACTTTTATCATAACTAAATATCTGCTTTTTAAGCCAAACAGCTGACTGGCTTGTCTGAGAATAGAAGGAGCTTAGCCGGAGGAAAAAATCGTTCATGGCCAAGAAATAAATGAGCATGTGACCACCTGTGCTGCTAACCATCTTTTTTTTTTTTTTAACACAACTTTTTGGTGGCGTGATCAGAATAATGAACCACAGGTTTGTACAAAGCGAAGTGGTTTCATGTGTTTTCAGCGTAAAATCACCAAGCTAGAAAATGCAGTGCGCTGAAACTAAATCCACTCTGGCTCCTCATGATTGCAAAATTTGAAATTCATTTTTTGAGATAAGGAAAATGGACACAAATCCTAAAAATAGAGAAAAAAATATATATAATTAGAAAAAACAAAATAAATACAGTATATGCATAAAATACAAAGAATTAACAAATGACTAATAATAAACACATCAAGAAATACTGCATCTTTAGTCAAATTTGGCTCAGCCAACATCTAAGCATTTAGCCTTTTATTTGGCTTTTTTCTGCGAAACAGTGTGAAAAGTGTCGCAGCGCAATAAGAATAAGCATGACAGCTAAAGCTAACGATCAAGTCTGGTGCTTGTGTGTCTCACCAAACAGAGTAACATTTCTGACGCCTAGTGACCAGTGTAAACTACTACATATCATCATGTCTTTAAATGCTTCTTCTGAATGCCTTACATTTGCATTTTTGTTCATTTAGCTTGACATTTTTTAATTTACAACCATGTTTTATTAATATATTTTTGAAAACGAAGTAGAACGAAGCAGCAAGATTGAGTTTAGTCACAGAGCATTACAAAGTACACACATCGACGTCCTGTCACTATTAACTTGGATTCTACTGCATTAACTCACACAATGCACAATTTATTTTTAAATTGATAGCTACAGGAAAAAAAGATTTGTATGAAAAAGCTTTGTTGTTATTGTATTCAAGACATAAAACAATAAGTATAAAAATATATGTAAACACAAGAACGTAAATAAAAATACTGTATGCACAAATGAAGGAAAGAATTTTCATTTATTATTGGCCGTTGTTCTTATGCCTCTGCGTGAACGTGATAAGTAAAAGGTGCGAGCAGTGACTATTTGGGATTGGGTTACGTCAACAACTGCTTATGTCAACATGAGTCTGAGGTGTGTTGACTTGAATGTAAAAAAAAAATAAAAATCCAACCTCATCTGTCTGTCAGGAAAATTGGGTGTCTTACATTATTTCAGCATTTTGCAGTGGACGGGGGTTAACTTATTTTTACACTTGCAATTTAAAACATAACCTGGTAGTGTAGTATAGTTAATAATGCTTTTATGACTGCAACAATAACTGAAAGACTTATTTATTCATCCTAAGATATCAATATGTGTCACATTTTCAGCTTTTACCTGTAAAAAAAAAACCAACAACGTGCCCCCTTAGCGGTAAACGTTGCATGGGCAATGCAATGAAAGCAGTCATAATGTCTGCTATCATTGGGATGGCTGTTTTTCAGCACAAGACTTGTGCTCTAAGGGAAATAATTATGTGTTTATAATTCACACATTTTGTGTTCCTGTGTTTAAACAAAGCGTATCATCCTCTGGAAGTTTGCAAGTTCTCTTGAAAAAGTAAGTCACATGTTTTTGTCTAAATGAAGGTGATTTTATGGTTCCTTTTTCATATCATATACTCAATGCAACCAGGAATAGTGGGGCCCATGAAAAAAAAATCACAATTGTGTTATTTAATGATTACCTATTTTTTGGGTCCCTGGCAGTCAGGGAACCTTGGAATTGTTGTAACCGTTCCCCTTTTTTTTTCCACTCATGGACGATCGGTGTCAAAGACAACAGCATGGAACCCTGATCGCAGCATCCCTAGAACAATTGCTGCAGATTTTTGCACATTTTGATTTGTGATGGGACAGGTAAAGATGTAAAGGCAACATCCATTTTTTCCTGTAATTCAAAAGACACAAAACATGGCAGGTCAGTCGAGAAACATGCAGCAGTGGAAGAAAAAAACAAAAAACAAAAAAGGCAGTAAGACAAGAAGTGTTGGTAGAATAAAAGTTTGGATTTATTTTGCTTTTCATCTGGACATGAAACACATGTTCCTGAAATGCAGCAAGAGACACAGAAGAGGATTTGCTAAGCATCTCGCCAGCAGAGCAGAGAGGTGTGGCCGGTTGCGCAAAGACAGAGTGTACATGTATACACACACACACACAGACACGCGCGCACGCGCACGCACGCACACACTATTGCATCGTATAGAACGCTGCTGCCTTTGGGAGGATAAAGCGGGCTTAGGGGAGCGTTTACTCAAATCAACAGTGTTTTTTTTTTCACACCAGCATCATAGCGATGCACTGTACCGTTAATTACCCTGTCTTGCCCTTACTAGCGTTGGCAACGCACTTCAACCCAGAGAGGCGTCTACAGCGCACTTTCACGCAATGACTACGCTTACGTTGTCCGGATCACTGCTAACAAACACACTGGTCAAGTTAAATATAGTGCACTACTTGGCGGCATCCAGCGGAGGCGCCGATGATTCAGTCTCAACTAAAGAAGATGTAAAATAAGCTATGGGACGCTACAGCTGGAAATAGGACTTCGGGACTTCCCGTGAGTAATCAGAAACAGTTGTCATAGTCTCTTTAAGTAAATGTTGTCAAATGTCCATCCATTGTTGAAACACATGAACCATTACCAAAAAAAACCCCCAACAACAACAAATAAAACACACAATGCATATTTAATTGAATGGGGAGCAGGTCCGGAAACAGTATGCAGGTCTACGAGTTTCACTGCTACATCGATACTGAAAACAAAAGACTACTCAAGTAAGAGCAACCAGAAAAAACTTTGCCACACATAAAAAATCTAAAATGTTGGTCGGTATTTTTCCTGCTGTTATTGTGTTGACCCGAATATAAAACGGTATTTTTTTTAATTACATATTTGGGGTCTATACATTTTCCACTCCAAGCAAATCAGAGCTTTTCTTCCTGACACATACACACCATAAACTCAGAGACATGCAGTTGCAACATCAACACACAATTATGATGCTAAATTAAATCATATTTAAATTGACTGTTAAAATAAATCAATTTTAAAAAGATGACTTTGGAAAAAAAATACAGTAATCCCTCTTTTGTCGCGGTTAACTGGTTCCAGTCCCGACAGTGAAAAGTGAATTTATGCAAAGTAAGATATTATAAAACATTTCCATAGTTTTACCAAAGAACTTTTAGAGCCTTCTAGACATGAAATAACACCCCTATAGTCACCTTTACACTCCCACTACTCAATATCGTAGACATAATAAATAACATATATAAAATATGCATATTTTTGACTAGTAATCGGCTGCATTCAACCATGAAACAACATGATTAATTCATTTACATAATTTTGAAAAACCGTGAGAGTGAAACTGGAACATTCAAAGCGCTAAGTAGCGAGGGATTACTGTACATCCTTTTAAAAAATGGTTGTTGGAAACCTGGGGTGGTCTTATATCCGGGTCAGGACAGTACGTAATGCAGACTGCCAATGGAGGAACACGAATAAACATGCCGTGAAAAAGGCGCCATTGAGCGCTTTGAACCAGACCTTGTGCAACATTGGCTTTTCAACAAACTCCACAGCGTCTGAGGTACTGGAGAAACTCCCAACTAGAAAGTTATTTGGGCGGATAGCACGTACATAGTTAACAGCCAGAGTGAATAGTTAGCATTTCATAAAGTCTTTTGGCTTTTTTCACCAAAGTGAGAGGACTAGAGGTGGTGGTGTTGGCGGCTGCAGAAAACAAGCCCTCGCCCCAAACTCCCTTAGAGGGTAAAAGCATAGAAAAAAACAGCACCGTTTGAGGTCCAAGAGACAGATCCGTGTAGAACTGTTTGCTGGTAAAAAGCACCGCCAACCAGTAGAAATCTCCCAACGCAACACAGACCGCAACAACGCAAAGCACGCATGGACTGCACCACGGAGCAAAGAGCAGAGAACACAGCGACATCCCGAATGAAGCAGCTCAGTAAACACGTCGGTTCCCAACAATGATATCGTGAATCCAGGTGTTTTATATTATAAGATATATTTTATATACACACGTTGAGTACTATAGATTTTTCCGACTATACACACACACATAGTTCACTGACAAACAAACACCAGAGTAACAATGAGGTAGGGCGGTGAGAGTTAGATGAAGTAGAACCGGTTTGTGGATTGTATACAAACTTACTGATACCTTAATAAAAATAGAGAACAAACAACCTCTACCACCTTTGTAACATCTTATCTACACACCAACTGCAAAAGCGTCCCCAAACCCTCACAAGCATCTTTTTTTTCCCCCCATTTATGTCCAGCTCTTTTTAAAGATCCGGTCAGATTTCCGGTCAGCTGCGCAGGAAGAGAATCACAGAGCTGGTGAGGTTTCAACGCTACCTACGCCATTGTGTAAGCGCCAACAACATACAGTCATCATACAGTTTTTTTTAAGGGTTATCTTAACCCCACCCCTTTTGGCATCAAACGACAAAACAAATACAAGACACAATGACCGTATGTTCGCAAACACTCAAAAAAGCTCAGCCAAACAAAACCAGCTCCGTTCATTCCCCCCCCCACACCACCATGTGCAAACCACGCTGATCAATCAATCGACATTCTGTTCCTATGGCAACACTTTGTCTCATATTGACCACACTTGGAAAAACAACTAACATTATACACTTTTTAAATCGCTCCCAATCATGTTTGACTACCGTAAATGCTCCAATTCACGCCTCTTTTGTTCTGTGCTCTACAAAACGCAATATACACCACATAATTGATAATAATTAATTGAATGTACAGTTAATCAACAGATATTTGGGTATGCAATTCATTGATTTTTTTTGGTTTAAAAATGAAAATATCCTGATTTCTCATGGAGATGATAAAGTATCTATCTATTTTTGCCTCTTGTGTGGCCCAAACCACTAACTGTGTGTGGGCAGGGGTGTCCAAAGTGCGTCCCGCAACTATTTTTTTTATTGGTTTGCAGCACAGTCTAAAATAATAACTTAAAAAAAATTATTTAAAAAAATCTAGCAAAAAAATAACCATCAGCTGTAAGAATAGAAGAATAAAATCAAAATATTAAGAGAAAAAAGTTGCTAAGTAACAAGAAAAACTTAATATTATGAGGAAAAAAACAACTGCTTTTTAATAGCATAAAGCTGAAATATAGAAAAAAGACTTTTTTTTCAATGTCATAAAAATACTTTTTGGAAAATTAGGTTGTAGAAAAAGTTCACAAAAATGAAGTGAAAATATTATGGGAATAAAGGCATAATTACCAAAAAAGGAGAGAACAAAGTTGAAAAAGTTGGAACCTACCCCCAACCCAGCAGAAATGAGAAAAAGTTGTAATTTTATGACAATGTCCAAAAAAAAAAAAAAAAAAAGTAGTAGTGTAGAGTTGAAATATTGTAGAATAAAAGTTGCAACATTATGAGAAATAAATTATGGTTGGCCTGAAGTACCAGGTTGGGGAAAAGTTATAAAGGTGAAATATATACAGTATATCTTCTTAGCATATTCAAAGTTGCATCCTTTCATTTTTCACTATGTGGCCCTAGCTGGAAAAGGTTTGGACACCCCTGGTCTAGGGCTTAACTGATTACTCAAAAAACAAGCTTCAGCATAATCGGCTACAAAAACAAAGGTTAGCTACAGGTCTAGAACACTCATGAGTGACCAGGACCTTTATTTACCTCTTCATGTTCTTTAAAATGCTACTTAGCTGTTGGTGTTACACTTGCCTTACTGTACAATCAACTTAACAGCACTTTGGATGCTGATGGAGCAGTTCTTGCAATTCCAACATTGGTTCTGTTGCTGCAAATCACTATGTGGCAGTTTAGGTAAATAAACACCCAGGCTAGTCTGGACATAATTAGAGCATTCACGATAAAAAAAATCTAGCAAGCCCAACGCTGCTCTGCATTTTCACGTCAACCCATGACAGTTTCCAGCCACTCACAAAGATACAACTTTTTAAGGTGCGTCATGTTAACACAACGATTTTTTGGCCATAATTTAGTATTCAGACATGAAAAAGCGCAATCCTCACATTTACCACAAATTTAAGATTAAAGTGCATTCAATGTAATAATTTGTCACTTTGAACGAAAATCTAAGTCAAGCATGTCAAATGTAACATCATGGATTGTAATAATAAGAGATCCAGCTTGATGTCCGCTCTGATCACTTTGGCTCTGGGAGTTTTTTTTTTTTTTTTATACATAAAAGAGAAACCATATACAAGAACAACAAATAGAGAATTGTCCAAAACATTGAAAATAGATAAAAAGTAATCATTTTTTTATGTACATAATGGCTGAAGTCAACGTTGGAAAGTAAGCAAGATAAAACTTGGACGTACGAAGAAGAGAAGCAAAGGCTTGATCGGCAGCTCTGCAGCAGATTCACAGTTTTGCCTCCATTGGGTCACACTTTTTATATTTCAATTACCATTTAGGGATAAAACAACACAGAAAAATGAAGAAAAGGACAGTCCCTAGGGTGGCCACAGACGGTTACTGTGGAGTTAAGGAGGTCCACAATATAAACCCCAGCATCACCTCAGACAGCTTTACCCACAGCTTCCATGACGTTTAATGGCGTGCGCAAACAAATAACAGTACCTACAGCTGCAAAGTGCAGACAAAGTCTCCGGACTTCAGCTTCAACAATAATCACAGCTCGGTAGAAAAGCTTAAGGAAATACCGACAGCGGGGCCCTGCTGATTGCAAAATCTATTTAAGGCCTTTCCTGTCCCACAATGGCATGTTCAACAGTCACACTGTCTGCCTTGGTTAAGTCACCCCCCCCACACACACAAACACACGTTTCCATGTGCTGTCAATGTATATTAGCAACATTGCACTTGACCAATAATCTCTGTATGCCTTTAAAAAGCAGGACAATTAATAGGTAATCGTCCAAAGATCACAATGATCTGTAAACATGGCGGACATGACGCACTTAAAAAAGTGGAACCTCCAAAGTCAACAACCTCAAAAATTGGTAAAATATGGACTTCTACCAACATTTTTTTGGAAATATAACATTCTAAAGTCAAACAAAGTCATAATGAGTGAACCTACTGCAAAACTACTGGAAAGGGTTTGGCTGGTCAGGACAATACAATTACATGCGGTTTACAATGTTTCGTGGTGGCGCTCACATGAATGATTAAAAAAAATAATTTTGGTCCGTAAACTTTAGGAGAGAATGTGTCTACTCCGCTACACTGAGAAAAGAGAATTACATTTTATTCATTCACTTTTATTTCCTAAGAGGCAGTGTGCCTAAGAAAAGGAAAGCCATCACCATGGTATTGGAAATAGACACGGTAAATAGCTCAGTGATGAAAAACGGCAACAATATTGTCACGACCATCACTTAGTATGAAGATTATTGAATCCTAATCAATGCAAGTGGGTCATGGATTCTGATGAATCCAGAATGAATCAATTAATCACTTAATCAACAGCTCTGTTGGTATTTGAGTTGTTTTTTTAATTAAAAAAATGTAAATATCATCCGAGTTCAGCCTTTCAAATGTAAATAATTTTTCCATTTCCTTAGTCATCAGTGAAAGCTAACCTATTATCTTTGTGTTTTAGGCAAAACGAGATATTCACTATAACCCATCAGTTCCTTTAATTTAAGGTTGTTGTTTTTTTTTTTTTTTTACCATGCGCAAACCACGCTGATTGATCAGTATCCAATACATAGCGCATAAACACTTATAGACCATCCTTGGAAAAAAAATGTCTATTATACAGTTTTTCAATCACTCCCAATCATCTTTGAGTACCGTAAATGCTCCAACTAACAACTCCAATTAACAGTGCTTGGTTTACAAAAACAAATAACCACTGGGGGTTGTGCTGCAACAATTAAGGGATGATTAATCAATCTTCAAATTATTCAACAGACATTTTTTTTATTGAATTAATTGTTTTTGTTTAAAACTGTAAACGGTCCTCTGATTTTTGCCTCTTAAATATGAATATTTTGACATTTGCTTAGTCATCCAACAAAAAAGACATGTTATCTTCGTGTTATGGGCAAAAAAAGATATTCATGCACATCAGCTTTGACTTTGGAAAACAAAAATGCCCATCAGCATTTTTGTCTCTTTTCTTATATGTTGTTGACCAAAACACTAACTGGTTGTGTTTGCCTCATATTGATTTACTCAGTCAAGGGCCTAACCCAGGGGTTGGCAAACATTACCATCAAAACAGCTATTTTGACACCTCTTGCACTCAAGGTGAGTATATTTCAAACTGGAAACTTCACATGTGCTCTACCTATAATATACAAATAATAAATAAATAAATACAATAAATCACAGAGACAAGCAAGCAAAAGAGCCTGTGGTTGGCAACCCGCAGCTTTTAACCCATTATTTAAATAGCCAAAACGAGCTTCAGTTTAATGGACTAAGAAAATAATGGTTAGTTGCGGCCCTAGAGTTTGGTATAATTGAGGTATCTATACGAACTTGAAAATTTAGAAGTCAGTCACTGTCACGGGTGTTTGACTTTGGACGTTCCACTGCATATCATCCAAATTTTTTAGGGCATCTTCTTCTTTTCCTTTCGGCTTATCCATATACTTTTCAAAAAAGACCTTGTTTTTTCCTGTTATGTAACCCTTGAAAACATCAGTTTAAACACAGTTTAGTACAAATCATACTAAACTCTCACAAGAACAGCTTTTATAAAATCCTACACAACCATGGACTTAAACGTCACGCCCACAACAATCCCCTGCAGCAACAGTCTCTTGGAACCAACATGTAACTAAGACATTATTTGTGGTCAGTACCAACTGCCAGACAGTTTGAGTCAAACATGGACAACACATCAAACTGTGCAACTTTACAGCACCTGAAGACTTTTAGGCAGGGGAATCATTTAGTACTTTTTGAAAGCTTAGGAGAACTCTAAATGATGTTCTGACACAGAACAATAGATGATTTTTACAATCTCTTTCAACACTATACACCATATCTGTGTACCAATCACATAGAGGTTATTTAAAACAAAACACACTCAGTTAATTAGCATCTGGCTGGTGGGTAAAGCTGTCTGTACCTTCATGGGCAAGCTGGAGGATGGTGAGGAGGGTGCTGGCTTTTAAATGTTTTTTTTGTGTGTTTTCACATCATAACCAATCCAAAGAGTCAAAGGAGTAGGCAGTGCTTCTGAGACTGTGATGAAAAGTCTCAAAGCACCCTGATAAAGCCCCATCCACAGCCTCTGACCATGTGACGGGGAGGCGACGGTGCAGAAGATGCTGCTGTGACATCTTTCTTTACATGCCGTCGTAGTTAAAGTTCTCCATCTTGACCGTCTGTCTTATGAGCAGCTTGGATTCCCGCCGTTCCTCGTTCTTAATGGATTTGTTGATATCCATGATCTTCTCACAAATGTATTTGTTCACTTTGGACAATCTCTGCGTAATTTCCGCACTGTCGGCAGTCTCTTGGGACACTCGGTCATAGAGACACTCTGGGAAAAGGACACACTGTGAGCAGTTCGGCTAGGTGACTAAACCAGGCACAGCGAGTAAGCCCACTTACCTCTGACGATTTTTAGCTTGCTCGGTGAAAGGGGAGGTTTGGGAAGGGCGTCTTTCTTCTTTTTGGTGGCCACTCCGGTGACGCTACGGTTTTTTAGGGTTTCTGTGCCCCAGATCATGACAGCCAGGTTCTTTGTAAACTTGGAGTCTCCCTGGGTACGCTGCAGCTGGTGCCACTTCTCTTCCTCCACCCAAATCCCGCCACCGAGGTGTACCTGTGGTATGGTACAGACGTAAACGACGGTGGTGTGTTTACATGACTAGCAGACAACATTGCAGTTTGATTGAAAACACTTACCTGTCCAGCTTCATTCAATATAAGACAAAAGGACACAGAAGGTGATTTCAGGGCATTTTAACCTGAACATGGGTATTTAAAAAAAATTAAAAAATAACAGACCGTATTATACTACAATAAAATGTATTATATATTATATATATTATATATTTTATTCAATACATCATATTTTTAAGTATGTATTTGATGAATAATGATAAAAAATATGTAACAGACAACTTAATAAAAATGCACATGAAAAAGAATATTAAATATAAAAAAACAATACATTTAAAGAATAATACAATCTATTAAATAAACAAAACACTTAATGCATTTGTCCACAGGCAAACTATTTATAGCCACTGAAATAACTTATACCAATTGACTGAAAATGCCTTGATGATTACTAAAGGTAAACAGACTATTAAATAGTAACCATCATGGCCACCTTAACCGCATTATTTCCAGCAGAACTTAGCCCCAGAACTTAGCATGTACTCCTCCACAGGAGGTTGCATAAGCGCAGACCAAGCCGATTGCCATTCAGGCAGCCTGCCTTGGTAATTTAGGTGGGCCATATCTGACTTGCTTTCTCACAGCTCTCTTATCACTCTGAAGTCTTTAGGCAGGAGTCCAAAAGGTTTTCCCTGTGCAGCTAATGTGCTTTAGGCCCCGTGCCAGAGGCTTTCTACAGACCACAAGCAAGCAAGAATTGTTTTCATCCTCCTTCCCCAGTTTCTTGCTTTTATTTTTCATTCAATCACTGCTGATTGGTTCTCAATATTTATCTGTACACACCACGGTTTGATTTGCTGTTGCTATTCTACTGACATTTTTTAGGGTAACATTAAAAATAAAACATTTCACTAAATAATGAACAACCAATTGGTTTCATTGGTTTAAATAGTCAAACCGTTTCACTTGTTAAATTCACATTGTGCATAGAAACAAAGTGTATTTTCTTGGGTTTGATGGACTACCTGATACATGGTGCTTTTGCAGATGGATTTATCCATCCCAGACCATAACTATTTACTGAAAATGAAGATAATAATTACTTCACTACGACTAAATGGCATATTAGATTAAACTAATCGCTGTGCATTTATAAATCCTGAAGTTAGAGAGGCTGACTAAAATTCCGACAAATATTCTTGAAAGACATTGAGTTTTTGCAGCGTTCAAAATAAAGCCTCGAGACTCGTAGGGGAACACATTACTCTCAAATAAAGGACACCCACTTCCTTGTTGCATGAGACAGTGTTGTCTGCTAAAAATGAGCAGCTACTCATTAGTAAGCAATTTTTTTTCATTTTGCACAGTCAGCTGGGATAGGCTCCAGCATACCCCCACAACCCTAATGGGGACAAGTAGCATAGAAAATGGATGGATGGATCTTCTTAACTCACAGTGCTCTGTTTTTCCAGATGAAATAAACACGGTATTGTTGAGTTACCATTGTAACAAACTGCCACAAATTTAAAAGCAGTGTTAATTAATAGAAAGCTAGCCATCCACACAGCTAACATTAGTAAGGTACATTAACATTCACCTTACTGATTTTCGCTTCGTTAATTTCACCTTAGCTCTCGGTTCTACCGCTCCAGTTGGGAGGAAATGATGCAACATGTAAATGTGCCATTGTGGTATGTAAGTGCCGCGTTACAATCGATACACGTCATGGCGTTCAACTTGCTGTTTAGCCACATTTTATGTTTGTTTTTTACACTTTTTCGTTGCCTTGTCACATTCTCCCGCACCATCAAATATGTGTGGAAGGAAGCTTACTTTTTCGTGCTCTGCGTGGTTGCGTAAGTGCGTTGGTGATGTAACAATTTCATCGGGGCAGAAAAAAAAATCCTCGGTCCTCCTTATTTTTTGTAATCAAGGTACTCACATTATTTGAGGAATCATTGCACCCTTATTGCAGACACTATGAACACTATTTGAGTTTACACGTTTGTTGTCAGCACTTGTTTATCATTATAAGTTCAACGATGTTATCTAATAATTATTTTGTTCGCACATTGAGTGAGGCAGTCATTTTGTTTGATGACCAACACTTGCTCCAAATTTACAGCACATTTACTCCATTCAAACACTGCTGCCATTGAGTTAGAGGCTTGTGTATCCTTCAAGCATGAATATTTCTATTACTACAGAGTCCAACTGCCTCTCGCACCCGCCGCCCTCGACACAACACAGTGCCGCGCATCACTATTTGAAAGGCACTGGGCTTTTCTGCACTTTCACCTTCATTCCATGTCAGGTCCGGCATCAAATTGTGGTTCAATAGAACTCATAATAAACACAGTATAACAAAGGGGAGCCTCATATAGATTATGAAGTTTCCCTTGCCAATGCAAATTTGGCTACTGAAATGACATTAAAAAGAAAACAGAAAAGCAAAAAAAAAAACATTGTGCTCACCTGTCAGTCACTTCGAATTTCTCTTGTACAAATAATTATTATGCGGTCAGTGTAATAGGAAAGTTCTAATTTCTAAGAATTCTTCATGCTTGAGGTGGCTGCAGGCCCCCGTGCTTGTGGCACCAATTGCACCCATCAGCCGAGACAGGATGCTGTTTGCATTCTAGTGAGCTATAACGGGCTAATGCAAGAACAAGAAGACTCTTCACTCTTGTGTACCTGCTAGCAGGGCCCTAAGTTCATCAAGTGACCTGATGGTCCGGACTCTTCTGTCACGGAGCCCGGGAGCTTGCACAGCAAGTGCCACTCTGAATGCTGGCTGTTACTAAAGACAGTCATTATATAGTAATATATCATATTTTCTAAATCACACCACAATGTGATCTACAACCATGTCTGCAAGAAGCAGAGAGTATTTTCAATGTGTGAACCTGCTAATATGTCCAAACGTATTATACTCAACATGCCATTTGACTCTTTAATACACTTCACAGCTCTCCATTTTTTGCTTTTTCCTGGTTTCAATTTCAAATTCAGTTAGTACAGTACACATAAATAAATAGATATCAGTTGTCTATAGTATTCAAATGGGGGAGCGCGACAACATTTCTGTGATCTGGGTGAGTGTGACAGAAAATAACTGAGAAGCACTGCAATATGTCAACATTTATTTTACTTAACATGCCATTTTGTTGATTTCCCTGGTTTCAGTTTGAAATTCAGTTTGTACAGTACAGACTTATAAATTGATATTATTAGCTGTCAATCATGATTTTATATAGGGGGGCGTGACAACATTTTGGGGCCCAGGGGGGGGGCTTGACAGAAAACCACTGTTGTAGAGATACTATACCCTGCAGCAATATCATGTAAACAAAAAATAATGGGAGTGTAAAAGCGACTATTTGGGTGTTATTTCATGTTTATAAGTCTCTGATAATGTTAAAACCAGTATTTATAAAGTCGGTTTTCTATGCTGTAACTACAAAAGTAGTGTGTTTATTAATATTGAATTCGACTTCACGAAAATTCACTGACTGAAGTCAGGTCTGGAACCAAATAAACGGCAAAAAACAAGGGACGACTGTGTGCCGTTAGACCGCAAAAGTCTTTCCCTTACTCTTTTTTTCTAAGTTGATTTACTTTATTTTTAAGTGCAGAGTACCAACTTTTTTGAAGTAGCCTTTGCTTTTTTGTACCCTTTGCAAAAAATATGTTGGGGAATTTAGTGTTTTTAGCGCATGTTGGGATCAAGAGTACTGCTATGAAAACAAACACTGTACAAACAAAACAACAAAACACTGTACACTACGTTCTACAGACATAAACAAACCATTATAAATAAAATGTATGTTGGTAACAAACAACGCAAAATACACTACTTTATATTGTGTTGTTTATGATCTATGAACAAGGCCAATTAAGCCATGAGTGCACTTTGTAGTAATTGTGTGTGTGTGTGTGTGTGTTAGACAAAGGCTCACCTTGCCCTCATTGCATGTATAGACTGTTCTAGGAGAGGGTGAGTAGCTGGAGCTGGTGTTGGCTTCTTCTCTGAAAGTTTCCTGGGCCTCAACAATGGGTTCCACCACTTCAGCTTTGATTGTCTGAGTGCCATTGTCATGCATAGGCTCTGAAGAGGACAACAATGTGTTGAAAAATGAAAACACACAAGACACATAACTATGAAAACAAAGGTCAAAACAACCCACAAGTAAAAATAACTATTAGTAAGTACTGCAAGGCTGTAAACAACCAGTTGCGCGAGAGGTTGTATTGTATTGTTGTATTGTATTGTATTGTAATCTTCTTGCAGGCCGACATGTGGTTTCCAGTTTGAGGCAGTGGACAAGAGCCCAAATGTTTGTCTGGCTCAGCCCGGACTTGCCTGTCCTTCGGGACAGGAGGTTATTTTAGCCCAGTGGCTAAGCTGGCTTGGTGGCTGTCCATGTTAAGCTCTAATGTAGCTGATGAGTTTTAATATCAGACAGCTCACTCCATCTTGTGTACAAAGACACCCCGGGGCGCTCTAATCTTTCACTTGTCCATTAGATAGTCTAGCCAGTGAGAGTGGCTTCTTGGTCCAGATCTGCAGATGCTTTTGTGGTGGTGGTGGGGGTGTCTGAAGTTACAACATCTGGCAAAAGTGCATTCTGTACTACACTGCTGGTCACGATACTTGCACTCAACTTACAATACTAGATTTACTGTCATGCTGTACTCATTCAAAAGCACTTGCACCCACTTATTTTGTAAAAAAAGATAAAGCTGTCACTTTGATGATGCAGTGTTTCGAGATTTAAGACAACCATTTAAAACAAAAATCACTAAAGGCATAACATTTTGATCAACATTTTCTGAGAAAAATAAACCTCATAAATTATAAAAAACATCAAAAGTCAAGCCGTGCCAGCATATCTTGCAAGACTTTGGTCAGTGAGCAGCCAAAGGATTAACCCAGTGATGTCCAAACTTTTCCACACAGAGCCACACTAGGTTTAGCGGCGCATGTTAATGCAACTGTGTGTGTGTGTGCCAGTATGAGTTGTGGTTTGGTGCTTGTTAATGTAAACCAGTGTTTTACATTGGCTTCTGACTCTGTGCAAGTTGTGTGTGGAATAGAGACAACAGCCACGGCTTCAAGAGGCACTCTAAAGCTATCTCACTTACCCATAGTCACATGTTCTACAGACTTCACACTTCTGGTCTTCAAAATTAGAGAGGTGCACATCCTCTTTAATAGTAGTGAGACTAAAAGGACACTATTTTTCCTCATAATATTACAAGCCTTCTCTTGTCAAACTGCAACTTTTTTCTTGTTGGAATACAACTTTTTTCCACTTAATATTTTGCCTTTGTTACTGTACAAATAGTTTTTTTTTTCTGAAACCATTTCAACTTTGTTCTCATAATAATGGCTTCAAGGGGGCGGTAGCCTCCTAGTTAGCATGTTGGCCACACAGTCTGGAGATCCAAAAAGTCTGTGTTCAAATCTCTGTTTGGCATCTCTAACATATAAATGTTAGGTTAATTCAGGGTGTACCCCGCCTCTCGCCCAAAGTCAGCTGGGATAGGCTACTCGGCCATAGTAAGGATAACTGGCACAGAAGATGGATAGACTGATGGGATCTAAGGGTGATGCATCCTTAGCGCTACTTCTCACACTACATGTCATCCGTCTTCTTGCTTTCAGTGTTTCACTTTTTTTGCTAATTGTACATAAATTGCAGTGTGTGTGTGTGTGTGTGTGCACACTCCTGCTGTCTCACCACTGCCCAGCCTCATAAGAAGCACGTCTTGCAGCCTTCGATTGAAGTCCCTCAGCTCTTTGACCTCTGTAAGTAAGCTGCCGTACTCTTTGAGTTTCTTTGTCTGCTGTACCAGCTGCCGACGCGTTCTGTCCAAGTCCTGCTGCAGGCTCCGCATCTCCTCCTCTTGCTGCCTGTAGCTGAGGACCAGCTCCTCGTATAAGACGCGAGGAACGACCGCCACTGCCATGTCTGAGTCTACCTCCGGATGCTGCTGTGGCGGATGCTGCTGTTGCCGATGATGCTCTGCTTCCATATCTTCATCCTCGTCATCTGCATCATCTCCCTCCTCAGCCAGTCGGTCCTCATCTAGATCTTCTTCGCCCTCCATGCATGAGTTTGCTGCATTTCTCTCCAGGCGAGCCACAACAGCTGCCAAACTTTTAGAGGAGTTGGATATGGGGCGTCCATGGTCCTGAGATAGGACCTGAGGATGTAAAAAATGTCCAATTAAACTAAGTGTGCACAATGATTTGATGATGTTGGAATATTAGACTGATGCACAGTATCTGAGATACTGTACATCAGTCTGTGATGTACAGTATGTACATGTACTGTACTATACATGTCTGTGTACTGATGTATCTGAGATACTGTACATACATAGAGTAGTCAGTGTCCAGCTAATACAGCAGTATTGATTTACTATTCACTGAAAATGAGTCAACACACAGCCATTGTTGTCTAAACAGTTGGCAACACAAGTGAGTAGCATGATAATTGGTTATGGTCTGAGGTTACATAAGTGCTGCCGGCACTGGTAAGCCACGATTCATAGAGGGAAAAGGTACAGTGTGAATGTACTGTGAGAATGTGAAGCAGAAACTAGATGCATTGCCGTTTTCCAACAAGACAAGAAGTCCAAACAAGATAAGTGGCTTGTTGAGTACAGTGAAGGTGAACGTGACGATGTGGACAAATATGATATTCTCAAGCAGAAAGATGTCTAACACCCAGTCAGCCCGTGGAAGATGATTCCAGTTAACAACCGGTGAAACTCTGAACAACCCCACGCCCAAGAGGTGTGTTGCAGCATGGCTAAAACATTACAGCTACCTTTCTCCTCACAAGGGGATCATATGAGAGTCTCATATGATTATGTTATTAGGTATGCTAATAACATTTCATTGTTTTGCATACTCAGTGATACAAGTTTTCAAGCATGGAAGTTTTGCACACATTAATTTTTGTTCAAGATGACAGATATCTGTTGTAAAAACTACAATAGACAACAGGATAAGTTATTTAAATGTTTTTCTTATTTTAGAAAATTGCAAACAACGAAAGCTATTAAGTTTAGCTTAGTTTAGCAAAGAATGCTAATGCAGCAGTGTGTGCATGCGACTCACGCTGGATGAGTGTGTGTATTAATACTTATTAATACAAACAAGCATTTTACGATGCCCGCTGACGTTCTGCATGAAATAAGGATAAAAAGCATGTTTATTTAGGGCTGGGCGATACAGACCAAAGCTTATATCCCAAGAAATTTATGTTGGATGAGGATATACAATATACACTGCCTGGCTTAAAAAAAGTCGCCACCTGGGTTTAACTATGCAAATAGGTACGAGGTTGCTGCAGTTGTTCAGGTCTAGGTTCAGCAGCACTATGTGCTCAAAGAATCAGGTCAGCTGACTACCTGATTATACTGAATGAGCAGGTTTTTCAATCAATGGATTTTTTCTTCCCTGATGGCACGGGCATATTCCAAGATGACAGTGCCAGGATTCATCGAGCTCAAATTGTGAAAGAGTGGTCCAAGGGGCATCATTTTCACACATCGAGTCCAGACCTTAACCTCATTTAGAATCGCAGCAGTCGGACTCTACCCTCATCAATTCAAGATTTTGGTGAAAAATGAATGCAACACTGGATGGAAATAAATCATGTGACATTGCAGAAGCTTATGGAAACAATGCCACAGTGAATGTGTGCCGTAATCAAAGCTAAAGGCGCTCCGACTAAATATTGTGAGTGTATGACCTTTTCTTTTTTTTTTGGCCAGGCAGTGTATATCCTATATTTTTTTCCACAAAGTGAGTTTAGACAAAGTCAAAGTCACATTTGCATGTGAAGTGTTTCATGCTGCACGATGGCTGAGTGGGTAGCATGTTGGCCTCACAGTCAGGAGGTTCAGGGTTCAAATCTCCGTTGGGCATCTCTGTGTGTAGTTTGCATGTTCTCCCCGTGCGTGTGTGTTTTCTCCGGGTACTCTGGTTTCCTCCCACAATCCAAAAACATGCATGTTAGGTTAATTGGCAACTCTAAATTGTCCATTAGTGTGTGAATGTTTGTTTGTTTGTTTATATGTGCCCTGCGATTGACTGGCGACCAATCCAGGGTGTACCCGCGACCCTAATGAGGATAAGCGGCATAGAAAATGGATGGGTGGAATTTGTTTCATTAAAATAAATAAAGATCTTACTGAAAAATTTTTTGCTAAAATAAGATAGTCCATTCTTTTTTTAAAATAAATATAGAAAAAGTAAAATATAATCATCAATCTTATTTGTAAGCATAGCTATGCACAAATTGTTAACTACTACCAAAAACACAAAAGAACAACATATGAGATAAAGTGCCTCATTTAGGAGGAAATGTTTAAATGTCAGCAGCAACACAAACATAATTTTGTTTGAACAGTTGTTTTTTTCTTCAAGAAGCAGAACATTGTAGGAGAGACAGAAAGGTAAAAACCTTCATTATGTTTAGAACTACAAATAAACTTGATTTTTGTTTTGTTTATTTAAAACCGGCCATCACATCAACAAAATAAAATAATTTTAATATTTTATCTCGGCTAGCACCTCTCAAAGCCAGACAGCGTAACAATTACATCCGGACTTGGCTCCAGCCTCCACCTTTTATCTTGTAGTTAAGACTACTTGTTTGACTTATCACACATGGTACTTCCAGAACACGTTCTGACACACTGAAAGGTAAGTGAGCAAGTCCCAATGAGGGTTGAGTGTAATGAGAAGTCATTTCATGAAGATTAAGAAACATTTACATTTCAGATTCCGCTCCGTAACAAGGTGAGAACCACCCCAGTAGCATCGCGCTTCGAAGATGCATGGATCTCCACTATGCATTGTGCAGCAGGAGCCAGAAATACTAGAAAACTCTCTAGTAAAAATAAAATGTTTTTCCATCATCTTGAACTAAAAAGAATAAAGCACAAAACTTTCACATTTACAAAAAATGTATCCCTGAGAAACTTGCACTGGCATTATTTGCATGCAATACGGTTATTGAAAAAAAACATGCAAACAAAATGAAACGTTATTAGCATAACTAAAAAACAAACTAAGCAACAAAATGACTTAAATGAACGCTCGAGATGAGAGATCGTCGTAATGTTTAGTTTTGATCAAAAATGTAAACCAGAAATAATAAATTATCATAATTATGATTTCCCTACTTCATAATTTAGACTCTTATCTCATAATTATGACTTTCTTATTACATAATCACGACTTTACTATCTAATTACAATTTATCTCTTAATTTTGACTATAAAAGATTCTAATTCAGGTCAAAGTCCAGACCTGAATCCAATTGAGATGCTGTTGCATGACCTTAAAAAGGCGCTTCATGCTGGAAAAGCCTCTAATGTGGCTGAATTACAACAATTTTGCAAAGATGAGATGGCCAAAATTCCTCCACAGCGCTGTAAGAGACGCATTGTAAATTATTGCAAACGCTTGATTGCAGTTGTTACTGCTAAAAGGGCTGGCCAGCCAGTTATTAGGTTTAGGGGGCAACAAATTTTCCACATAGGGCCATAGAGTTTTGGATTGTTTTGTCCCTTAATAATAAATATTTCATTTAAAAACTGCATTTTGTGTTGTCACTGACTATTATTTAAATTAGTTTGATGATCCGAAACATTAAAGAGTGACACAAAAAAGTGCAAAAAACAACTCTTGAAGGGGCGCAAACACATTTTCACAGCAATGTAGATTATATTATTGACAAAAAATCTGCACATTTGCGAGGCTGTGAATGTGAATCATGACTGTCTGAAGATCCACGGTATATCCAAGTTTCAAATTGTCCCTTGAGAAGATATACTGTAATAAAATGGTTGCTGAAATGTGGGAGGTGTGAAAATATCTTTTTTCATTGCCTTCGGGGTGCATGCCACTACATGTTCAATGATGATAAGACTACAAAAAAAATACATTTGCCTGAAGTGACAACACACGCGGAGTTTGTTATGACGATGGAAGTCTCACCAGGAACTAAAGAGGAGTCAGAGTTCTTTATGTGCCGCTCAGGGAGGGATTTGTCTGTGAAAGGGCAGCTGTCCAGAGTTCTGGAATTTGTGTTAATCCAGCATATGGTAAAAATAGTGTGACGGCTTTTGGGTGGGAGCCAGATTTTTATGGCATCGTACCTGTAGTAACATTTGTTTAATGGAAAATGTGAATAACATGACTTCTACCTCACCCTTTATGCAGTTTTGGGAATATTTTTCAAATGTTAACAATAATGAAACCACGTGGATCACTCTATCAAAAAGGGATTTTTCCAACATAATAAGGCTATTTTGAAAGACGTATTCATTTTTAAGTAAATTTTATTCGCAGTATAATGTGGCTGATTCTAACATTTACCTACATGGAATGAACAAAAGGTAGCAGCTAATGTTGTCTTTAGTTTAATACTGTATAGTCAAAACTGTTTTTAAATGCCCCAGTTTTTGATGAAATCTTTGCCCTAATTTTGTTGCCAGGGTTCATACACTGCCCTAAAATGTGACCAAAACAAAGCAACCTACGCATTGCTGGCCTGCTTTATGTGCATATTTTTATTAAGCTTGACCGCTGAATAACCTACCATGGGGCCAAAAAAAAATGCAAGCAACTTGCCAGCAATTTCATAAAGAAGGAGAGAAACTCCAAATTAATTCTACAACAAATTGATCAAAAAGTAACAAGATAACCCCCCCATCCCCACCCCCCACACACACACACCTTGCTCTCTCCCCGCTCCTAGCGGTCCTTGCCAAGAAAAGTCTGCATTAAAGATCTTCATTAAAGAATGATGTTAAATGTTCGTTTACCCGTGTCATTCATCATTATGATTATTTTGCATTGTTTTAAACCAGTAAAACTACAAGTACTCTTGATTAAGCCTTTTTTTTTCTTACAACATTTTAGGGAGTGGATTAATGGGGAAAAGTGCCTTCAGTTTTCGTCTGACCTTTTGGAACTGATTGACGACAAAAAACCAAGGTACAAATGTACTATAAATAAAGTATTACCAGTTAAACAGTGTAAAAAAAAGAATGGCTTAGTCAGTGTGTAGGGGTAAATGAAAGCTAATCATCATCACTATGCTAGGACGTCACATACAAAAAGAGGCCAGCGCTCCACTACATCATTTTGTCGTTCCTACCTTTTTATGCCTGAGAGGCATCCTCTCCTCTCCAAAACAGTTTGCTACTGAATTTCCTGAACTCTTGATGGACATCTTGGGAATTTTCATCTTCTTTTGCATTATAAAGTCTTCCAACTCCTCTACAGTATCTACAAAAAAAAAAAAAATCACATCATAAGGTTACCATGCCCTCATCCTTCCGTCCATCATCTTGTGTCTGCATCATTGTGTCAGGTGACACTACATCCCCATGCAATGTAAGACAAATACCGCAGCTTTTTTGCACCCCACACACACACACAGAGATGGGATCGACCGGCCGCCCAGACAGCAGCTCAGAATCGGGGATTAGTGATGCCGTATGCTTAAAAAAGTGTTTAAATAGCCAGACAGATTTAACATATTAAAACGAGACGTGTTGATATGTTGTCCGCAGTCTGGGACCACTGCAGTACATCGCAGGTTCGAAGCCCGCATCCACACACACACAATCAAATAAAGACAGCACATGTTTTAAACCCACGAAGGTCGCCAGCTATATGGGGAAAATGCTTTTAAAACATAAGAGTGGCACGTCAAGCGGCTGTTCGTGTGTGTGATGACAGCTCTACGTGTGCAGACAGCTAACGCGCTAGCATGCTAAGTCAAGCTAGCTGGCGACGCGCCGTCAACACCCGCAACGGAACGTTCGCGCGACAGCCGTTTTGTCAAACGACCAGCGAAACAGGAGTACCTACCGGCCGGACCGCGTTACGCGGGCTCCCAAACATGTTTCAGCCTAAACGGCAAACTGGTCTTAGCCGGCATCGCTAGCATGTCTAGCTAGCCGGAGCGAGGACTGCGGTGTCACCGCTGTCAGCTGATCACAGCTTGACAGCTCCGGCAAAATAACGCCGCGCGTTCGCCTTCCGCACACGACGGCTGCGGTAAAAACAAACATTCCAAAGACATGAGAAAGAGAAGACGAGCCGACTTACCTGCAAGGGCGAGGATGTGAGCTTGGCACGGCTGGCCTGCGCTGCCATTGTGTTGACTTGCGTGAACCAGATACACTTTCTCATCGTCAAAGTCTGATCGGTGCTCCGGCCTGAAACCTTCTATGTTGGAAAGCGCCAACGCGTAGCAAACATCCTCTTATTGGACAACAGCAAACATTCTTTAAGTTATCTTTGGCCCTTCATATGCCTCGGTGGCTGTTTTTGTCCTGCTTACAAAGTATAAAATATAAACACATAAGAAGGTTGTGGATTACATCGGCGCTCGATTGCTTCTTCCTGGTCCACCACATCACCATCACCAAGGCATAACCAGCAGACCCCGCATTGCTCTTACTACCCGGGGGCCACATCCGGCCCGCCAGGCATATGAACGGGGCCCCGCCAGATGTTTCCAAAGTGCTATAATAACTTTTACCATACAAGCTGGCAACATGACTTTGCTTCTTTTTTGTTATTCGATGTGGTCTGATGTTTAAAGTGCTCCTGAAAAAAGGTACACAAGAACATAAAGCAGATTGCACGACGCTTTTAAAAATAAAACAAGACAAATAATTCCAGGTGGACTTTTAGAATTATAAGAATAAACTGTGTGCATGTATCAAATATATATTCTGGCCACCCGGCCAATTTTGTTAAGTTAATGCGGCCCGTGAGTCAAAATAATATACACAGAGTGAAATATTTCAGTAATGTATTTCTTAATTATTTTGATCATTATAGCTTACAGCCTAAAACAAACAAACAAAAAAATTAGTGAAAAACTGCCAAAAAATTGTAAAATGTACAATATTTTACGCACTCCTGCGATTGGCTGGCGACCTCTTATCATGTTCTAGATGTTTCTACATGTTCATTGGAGTCCACCTGTGAATTCAGTTGATTGGACAAGATTCAGAAAGGCACACACCTGTCTATGTAAGGTCCCACATGTGACAGTGCATGTCAGAGCACAAACCAAGTATGAAGTCACCGGAATTGTCTGCAGCCTTCCAAGACGAGATTGTCTCCAGGCACAAATAAGTAACCTGTCCTCCATTATTCGCAAATGGATGTTTAGAACCATGTTTTCTACAGTTGGCCAAGAGTCTAAATCAAGCTATTGGGGGAGAAACGCCTTAGTCAAGCCAACGTTTTTTAATACATTTGCAAACATGTGAAAAAAACTTTTGTCATGTTGTCATTACAAAGTTTTATGTGTAGAATTTTGAAAAAACAAAGAATTTTCTTCTATATTGGATTAAGGTTGTAACATAAAATGTGGAAAACGTGAAGCGTTTTGTGAATACTCATACTCATATCATATATTATATAATAATTATTTGAGCCCCCGCTGATTTTGTAATTTTACCACCTTACAAACACATGGACAGTGCACAACTTTTCTTTTAACAAAGAGACAGAATGGAAAAAAAATCCAGAAATAAAATTGAATACAGTTTATACATTAATTCTGATTTACAGTTAATATCACATTTTTATTATTACACCAAAAGAGGGCACTTCCATCCATCCATTTTCTATACCGCTTATCCTCATTAGGGTCACGGGGATGCTGGAGCCTATCCCAGCAGACTTTGGGCGAGAGGCGGGGTACACCCTGGACTGGTCGCCGGTCAATCGCAGGGCACATATAGACAAACAAACATTCACACTCACATTCATACCTATGGACAATTTAGAGTCACCAATTAACCTAACATGCATGTTTTTTTGGAATGTGGGAGGAAACCGGAGTACCCGGAGAAAACCCACTCACGCACGGGGAGAACATGCAAACTCCACACAGAGATGCCCAACGGAGATTTGAACCCAGGTCTTCCAGATCTCCTGACTGTGTGGCCAATGTGCTACCTGACATGTATTTTTTCTAAACTTAAGAAGTCAAGAACTTCCCGCTTTGACATACGATGGGAGAACACCTTCTTTTTCAATCTATCATGTGGGACATGCCGACTTCATGGAGGTAATGTCAAGCTAATGTCTCAATGTTTTATGTCATTACTTCTGCCTAGTGGGCCACAATCCTACATATCACTTCTACTTCAATATTCATTCATTTTCTATGCCGCTTATCCTCATTAGGGTCACGGGGATCCTGGAGCCTATCCCAGCAGACTTTGGGCGAGAGGCGGGGTACACCCTGGACTGGTCGCCAGTCAATCGCAGGGCACATATAGACAAACAAACATTCACACTCACATTCATACCGATGGACAATTTAGAGTCACCAATTAACCTAACATGCATGTTTTTGGAATGTGGGAGGAAACCGGAGTACCCGGAGAAAACCCACACACGCACGGGGAAAACATGCAAACTCCACACAGAGATGCCCAACGGAGATTTGAACCCAGGTCTTCCAGATCTCATGACTGTGTGGCCAATGTGCTAACCACTCAGCCACAAAACATCGATCATATATGAATTAATTTATTAATTTCTAAAAAAAAAACCGTGATGTAGCGAGGGAGTTATATACTATGACTTTCATTCATCTGTTCATGTTGACGGTATATTATCATCGGTGGTGGCTGCCGGTCGTTATAGGAGGGGAAGCTACATCCTAAATGTGTTCATATGTAAATTCTGTTCCTAGCCATTTTTAACAAAGACAAAGTCGCAGGTAGGTTGTTAAAGTGTCAGTTCAGAACAACAGAATATGTAACTTTGAAAATGGAGGTTTATACTTCAAGATTGCTGATTCACTCATTTCACTGTCAATCAAAAAGGAATTCTACCTCAAACAGATCATCCAATCATCATGCAGAAGCCGAGCGTCCGGGCAGCCCACTGCCCCATAGACCCCCAGAGACGCTGAATGTCCGAAAGGCAGGACAAAGCCCAGCATTTATCCAATGACCATCCAGTTTCGCAAAGTGGAACAACCCACTCTACACTTCCCCATCAAAGTCAGTAGATGCTCAGCGTCCGACTGTGTAAAAGAGCCATGGCGCTGCGAGGATGAATGAGAAGGAAGTCGTGTCAGTTAACTGTGATGAGTAGCTGAGCAATCGCCACTGATTATCATTCAGTACATTTTATTCTTAATTATAAAATTAAACTAAACTAAATATACTAAATTATACTATAATGTACCAAGTGTGGGGGAGGGTTTTGGGTGAATTACAAAGTCAAAAATGGACAATTTATGGGTGCACTTGCTTTGAAATCCGACTTTTTGATCCACTACATCCTCAAGGCAACTTCTCCGCCTGTGTTCTTCTACAAGAATGCTTCAGGGTGCATTAAAGGAGAAAATAAAAAACACATCTTTGCCGTTCCATATAACAGGGAAGTCTTTGCTCACATGTTACTCAGTTGCTGCACACTAGCTAATTGACACAAACACTTTTGTTCTGCTCCGGCTGCTTTAATTGAAAATGAATTGATGCAGAAACACGTGAAGGCTTCGTGTCCTCCCTGCTACGTTATTTTGAAGTTTCAAGACATCTAGTTGAGTTTTTCTAAGCTCACCATGTCCATTATGTTTGTTCAACGTGCTGAGTGACCGACCCATGACTGGATCAGAAAATGAAGCGCCAGTCGATTTTGCTATGAGAGTATTCGTAGTGTTAAAGTTTTTATTACCTATTAACGCCTGCATGATCAATACACCTTGAAAATCGATAATAAGAGTGAACTTGTCTTGTCCTCGACGCTCAACACAGGACTGCTCTGTCTTTCTGTCTCTCTATTTCTTTAAATATAATTTCTTCTGCCTGGGATGGTTTAATACAATTCTGAAGCACTTTGTTCGACATAAATACATTTCAGAGTCCATTTGCGTGCACCTCTGGTAATGGACAACTTCCAAGGGACACAATATAAATATCATTTGGTTTGACGGATGGTGGAACTCTATTTAGCTGCTTTGGTCCTGCTCCAAATTTCACAGGCATCACCTGGGCTTTGACTTCTACGATTGATGAAACCAATGCAATATGTATGCAATTTGGAAGTAAACAACCTGGCTTAGATTCACTGCATTTCTAACATCATTTTTCGACTAAAACAATTTAAATACACTCCCGATCAACATTTTAAGACCAGTTGAAAAATAGCAAAAATGTACATTTTGCACAAAGAGGTTCTAAGTACAGCTTCGAAAAGAAGAAATGGGAGTGAGACAATACAAATGATGAGTAAGTAATTTATTGCAAAGAAGCATCAAAGTGAAATAGGCTGTTAATCAGCTGATTCAAAGTTTAAGACCATAGCGAAAAAAAGCAGAACTCCAACTAAAATGGAAATACACTGTAAAAAAGTGTCAATGTTGCTCCAAGTGGTGAAGATGTCTGGAACTCATGTCAATTTTTGTAAAATTCATTTGCCGTCCATCCCCAAATGTTCTCCGTTGCATTTAAATCAGGAGAACATGCAGGATGGTCCAAAAGAGTGAACTTATTCCTCTGGAAAGTTTGTGAAGTGCAGAATAGTCCTGCTGAAAAAGGCAGTGATTACCACACAGACGAGGGCCCTCAGTCATGAGGGATCCCCCCCCTGCAACATCTACACAAAGCCAGCTGTCATTTGACGCCCCTGCACAACTTGAAGCTCCATTGTTCCATTGTGTCTTGTGGAAAACATCTCAGGTGGGATCTTCTTTTCATACTAGTAACTTCGGAAGCCATCGGGACCGTCAAGGGAGAATAAAACTTTTTCCACCTTTCAATGTCCCATGTTTGGTGCTCTCCTGAAAATTCTAAACCTTGAAGGAGACAAGCCCTTTGAAGATCTTTTTTCCTCTGGCAAATGGCGTCTCCTGATGGTTATTGTACTGCACTCGGCCCCGGTCAGCCAATGGGATCCCCCGGCTCATTTTTTTGGGTCTACCGCTTAACTTTTTTGTTCCATGAGCCTCAGGATGTTTGAAGGAAATTCAAATGACTTACTGCATCCAACTGGCCTTGCTTATAGATCCTAACAATCTCATCGTGTTCAAATGCAGAAAGCTTCAATCACATTCAAACCACACTTCTGCCAACATTTTACCTTTTAAAGGTTTTGCTCTTAAACAGACACAGAAATACACAGAATTTTGTGTCTCTTTTTCTCTCTCACTTTTTTGCATTTTGAAGCTCTACTTAGAACCTCCTTAACATCCAACAATGCCAAATGTACATTCTTGACATTTTTCAACTGGTCTTAACATTTTGATCAGGCTTGTATTTCAGTTTTGCCACTTAACTATTTAAAATAATCTCATACTGGGGACTGGGCATTCATTATGTTGGTGTGGCACTTAAATGTTCTTGAATAATGTTTACTCTTGTTTATTATTTGGGGTTAAATGGTCTGGTCATTTGCCCCCCCTAATTTGTTTTGCTACTGGACAGTGTCGCTTAATTTTGATCATGTAAAACCCTAACGAGGTCCTCTTTGTGGGACAAAAACACAATCATTAAGATAAGGAAAGACCAAATTGTACAATTTCATTGCCGCCAAATGCATACCATTTACATACATGTGTCAAGATCCGCCGCTCGGTTAGCTCGGCGCGGCATAGCGAGAACCCCGGGGAAGCAGCGAGCAGGACGTCAGGCAGGTAAGGTGCAGAAAAAGAGTCTTTTAATGATAAAGATGCAGGGCAGGAACAAAAACAGGAACAAGACGCACACCCGACATCCGATGGCAAAATGACAAAATTACACTGACCCGACCAACACAAGATGCACACACCTGAACTTAAATAGCAAGAAGGACAAATGAGGAACAGGTGTGTCTAATCAACGGAAAACTAACCAGCAACGAAAACAGGAAACCACCACAACCAAGGAAACCCCACATAAAACCTAAACTGTCACGCGCACAACACCCGGATCGTGACAACATGCACTGTTCATGAAAAATGAAATAAAATGTCTAAAATAGATAAATAAGTACCTACAAAATTCTAATAAACTAAAATTACAGGATACACATATTAAATATTAATAAATATTAATATTAAAGATTTTAATGACAAATACTTCCTTTCAGTTTGATTGCCTTACTTTTGATATGAACGTCACGTGCATTTTTATAAAAATGCTTAGCTAAGAATTATTTAAGCTATGATGCATTTTTTCCAATATATATTTATAAAGTATACATAAACATGCAAACATACAAAAAGCATGCAAAAGCATGCTGATCCTTCATTTGTGTTTGTGTAGGCTTTCGTGTTAGTAAGAAATTATTGACACTTGTTTTTTTTAGATTTGCATCATGATCACAAAAGTGATTGTGTAATATTAGCGCAAGGGCGCAGTATTAATATCAACATTTTTGCTACAATCGATAGGGCCATTTAATCCATAGGAAAGAGTCAGGGAGTCAGGATAGAAGCCAGACATCATGTCCTGGCTATTAGCTCCACACTGCCAGGCTCATCTATCTTAATTGGTCATCCATTAGCCCGCATTAAAGGCAGACACGGGATAATAGCAGTAATGATGCAAATGATGGAATTAGACTGCGGGAACACACGTCATCATTGCAGCTTCTCTCTTGGCATCTCAAAGGCTTCCAACGGACCCACACAGATGGACGTTTGGATTAAATAGATGACTCCTGAATGCTACTGTTGGTGTTTGTGTGTGTGCATGTGTGCGTGTGTGTGTGTGTGTGTGTAACTATACAAGAACAAATAGAGGTCATGAAAATTTGGGTGGAATAAGTGGTGAAAGTGCTGGGAGGCGCGCAAATGAATTTAACAGCACGCAGACAACCAATGGAGACACAGCACCTGTGCCAATCTGCAGCTCTGCATGATGGACAGATGCTTCTCCAGGTGTGTGATGACGCTTGGCGGAGTCACGTGCTGACCTGAGCAGCTGCTTACAAACACAACACACCTTCGATGCGCACTTGGCCACAAGTTACGCTATATGAACATAAAAGTTAGGTGGGTAACAATGAATGGTGTATTTTATGTACACAGGTCAAAATCTGGTGAGAAAATTTGCCATGAAACTATGATTTCTGTTGAGTTGCACATAAAATATAAAGGCAATACTGTCGTATTTTACTTTAGTTTTTACTTTCCCACTCACCAAAAATTACCTGAAAAAACACTATTACCATACGTTGAAACAACATTTCCTGTCTAAATATGATTAAAAATCGTCTATTTTTGGGCTCTATTTTGACCAAATCAGTCAGACTGAACTCAGCCCAATTTTAAACATCTATTTCTGGGCTAGATGACAAACCGAGCGTATTTAGCAAAAAAAACAACAACGTCCAAATGACTTCTAATATTGGGTGGGTTGTCTATTGTAAATGCTGAGCAAAGCACACTTTATAGACTTGTGTTTTAAACAGCCCCTACATACTGTATGTGCACACTTTGACATTTGAAACATTGTTAAATTGTCATGTTCTGTCGTCGCTCGCCTGCCGCCTGTCCGCCATGTCGTTTCAGTGCACCGCTGGTCTGCAGAGGCGGGTCTGTCAGCACACGAACCTGTGGCCCATTACCAATTTTGCCTTTTTAAGCATGGCCGCATCAAACAACCTTCGCCAGATCGTTATTTGGACTCCACGCTTCCTTACGGTCTCCTAGATTGTGTCCCCGGCTTTATTGACATGTTGTTTTCTGTTACCATTCCATCTGGTCACTTTGTGGGTATTTTTCTGCTTGTCTTATGTTTAGCAGCTCCCTTGGTTTGCATTTGGTGTGCCAGTTTTTTCGGCAACGTTTTGTGTTTTTGTGTTTTACTTTGTACTTTTGATGACTTTGTGTTTTTTCCGCTCATTGAGGGTGCCTTTGTATTAAATATTTTTTGCTTACTCGTCTCGTCTCTGCAAGTGGGACCTGAAACCTCAACTACGCCGAACCTGACAGAACGATCTGGCCAGAATGGATCCCGCGGAGGCGGAACGTTTTCGGTCAGCCTTGTCCCACTAGGGCCATTTAGTCGGTCACCACGACAAGTCTCTGCATGAGATTAGAAACGCTATCGCTGCCTTAACGGCCAGCTTTAAGGTGCTTGAGACGGCCTGCTCCCTCTTGGTTCCGGAAGGATCTGCCGCACCTCCTAGCATATCACCCGCATTTTTTCGTGAGCCCACCATTCCCCACCAGCCGCGTTTTTCCGGAGAGTCTGTGCCGTGTGAGCAATTTTTGCACCAGTGCTTACTGGTTTTTGACCAGCAACCAGGGACTTACGCTTTGGACCCAGCCAAAGTAGCCTTCATTATGAGTCTGCTAACAGGCTAGGCTGCTACATGGGCCCTTGCGGTCAGCAAAGCTAATCCTGCTACGCGCTCCTCCCTTCCTCTATTCTTGTCCGAGATGAGGAAAGTTTTTGACCATCCTATTCGGGGAAGGAAAGCAGGAAGCCAGTTGCCCGACATGAAGCAGAGAGGGCGCTCGGTAGCAGCGTTCTCCATAGACTTCAGGGTGTTGGCAGCCGACAGCGGTTATGACGTTGCCTTACGTGACATCTTCCGTAAAGCTCTCAATGTCCGTAACAAGGACGGACTTACTGTGCGGGATGATACTACTTGGCTCAATGGTCTCATCGACCTAGCCATCCGCCTGGATAACCGGCTGAGGGAACGGGACCGCGAACATGTCGAGAAGGGACTCGTCGGCCTCAGGTCGACACCGCTGCCGAGAGCGACAGCCGTAATGGACGACGGGAGAGGCAGCTTCTCAACCAGGACTTCCTCCGATCAATACGCCAGCTCCACAGAGGTGCCCATGCAGCTGGGAGGTCGTCGGCTTACCCCGTTGGAAAGACTCCGCCGGCGCAGACTCCAACTCTGCCTGTACTGTGGCGATCCCGACCATCAAATAGCCAGGTGCCCATCTCGACCCCTTCAACATCGGGGCTCGCCACCAGCGCCCAGTGACTGGACGGCGACATCAGCTCGGGATCGGCCTTCCACCCTGGATTGAACAACCCCCTCCACGTGTGAGTATTCTGACAAAGACTCGACTGTGGATTGTTCTCGGCAACCCTGTCCGAGACTGCAAATACCAGGAACTATTTCTGGGGGGGGAAGGAGCATTCAGGTTTCTGCTTTAATTGACTCTGGGGCAGAGGATAGTTTTTTGGACATTGGATTTGTCGAGTAACACGGTCTGGCTAAGATGAAGCTTCCATCACCCAAGGAGGTCCATTCCCTGGATGGACGACTCCTTGCGGTGGTCGCTCACCAGATTGATTTTTTTGTCTCTCCGCCAGTCAGGGAACCACCATGAGGTCATTCATTTTTTTATTGTTCCGTCCCAGCCTGCACCGTTAGTGTTGGGACTCGCGTGGCTCAAATTACACAACCCTTCCATTGACTGGAATAGAACACAAATTGATAGCTGGAGTACTTTCTGCCAAACTAACTGCCTGCGTTCTGCAGTACCTGACACGCCTGTGGCTGTCCCGGTTACAGAGAACATTAATCTGTCTGGCGTCCCCACTGTTTATCATGACCTTAGCCAAGTTTTTAGCAAAGACAGGGCACAGGTCTTACCCCCACATCGGCCGTATGATTGTGCCATAAAGTTGCTGGTCGATGCACCGTTACCTAATGCCAGGGTTTATAACATTTCGGGCCCGGAACAGCAATCACTCAAGGATTATATTTCCTCTTCCTTGGGCGCTGGTATTATTCGGCCCTCCTTGTCGCCACTGGGGGCAGGATTCTTTTTTGTGGAGAAGGACAAGTCCTTGCGCCCATGAATTGACTACAGGGGTCTTAATGAGATTACGGTTAAGAATCGTTATTCGTTGCCGCTCATGGACTCTGCCTTTTCGTCTTTGCACTCTGCCCGGGTATTTTCTAAACTGGATCTCCGCAACGCTTATCGTCTGGTTCAGATCAGGGAGGGGGATGAGTGGAAGACCGCTTTTAATACGTCCCTTGGCCATTTTGAATATTTGGTAATGCCATTCGGTCTCACTAACAACCCAGTGGTGTTTCAGTCTCATTAATGACGTTTTGAGAGATATGATTAACCAGTTCTGTTTTGTCTATCCTGATATTTTGATTTTTTTCTAGAAACATCCAGCAGCACATACGCCACGTCTGCTTGGTTCTCCAGCGGCTGCTGGAGAATCGACTTTATGTCAAGGCGGAGAAATGTGAATTCTACTCGTCAGCCGTAACGTTCCTGGGGTACATTGTGGAGAAAGGTCAACTTAGAGCTGATCCCGCTAAGATTCAGGCGGTGGTCGAGTGGCCCTCTCCGACATCAAGACAGCACTTACAGAGGTACTTGGGGTTTGCTAATTTCTACAGACGCTTCATTTGTAATTTTAGCAGCATCTCCCTACCTCTGACGAAGCTTACATCTACTGAAATTCCTTTTTTGTGAAAACCCAGAAGCCGAAGCGGCATTTGCTAAGCTTAAAACTTTGTTTACCTCTGCTCCCGTACTTCGCCATCCTGACTCGTCTTTGCAATTTGTTGTTGAGGTTGATGCGTCTGATACAGGAGTGGGGGGCGGTCCTATCCCAGCGTTCCCCAGTTGACCAGAGACTGCATCCCTGTGCGTTCTTCTCATGTCGCCTTACCCCTGCAGAGGATTCCTGTCATCCAGGAATACGGTGCACTCGGTTCTTGGTGTACCAAAGATTCTGATGGCCCTCTGTCATCCCGCATCAAGGAATTCGTCTCGGCCTGCTCTGTCTGTGCTAGAAGCAAGTCCTCTCACCCCTCGCCATCTGGTCTACTGCAACCACTGCCCATACCCTCTCACCCTTGGTCACATATTGCATTGGACTTTGTCACAGGTCTTCCCCCTTCTGGTGGCAATACTGTTATCCTCAATATAGTGGATCGATTCTCCAAGATGGTCCACTTTGTCGCCATGCCCAAACTTCCTTCCTCGTTGGAGATGGCTCGGATATTGGTGAGACAGGCTTTCCGGCTGCATGGCATCCCGATGGACGTTGTCTCCGACAGGGGACCACAGTTTGCTTCTAAGGTCTGGAGGACATTCTGCACGGCGTTGGGAGCATCGGCAAGCTTGTCCTCCGGGTACCACCCCCAGACCAATGGCCAGACAGAGCGGGCCAATCAAGACCTGGAGGCGGCACTTCGTTGTGTTTGCCATCAACACCCTTCGTCGTGGTCTGCCCACCTCCCCTGGGTGGAGTATGCCCACAATCACGTCAGTTTGGCTACAGGTATGTCACCCTTTAAAGTCGTTTATGGATACCAACCCCCGTTGTTTCCCTCTCAGGAGGCCGACGTGTCCATACCTTCGGGTCAGTTCCATCTCCGGCGAGCTCAAAGTGTGGCGGGAGACTCAAGCGGTGCTGTCACGGACTGCTGCACGTAACCGCAGGTTGGCTGACGGCCACAGAATTCCGGCGCCGGTATATCGGCCGGGTCAAGAGGTGTGGCTTTCCTCCCGGGACTTACCGCTGGCTGGCACCTGTAGAAAACTGGCACCAAGATTTGTGGGACCCTACGTCATCGACTTCGTAATCAGCGCTTCTTCAGTCAAGTTCAAGCTGCCACCATTGCTCAAGGTGCACCCGGTCATCCATGTGTCCCATCTTAAGCCGGTGTCTTTTGTGTCCGCCTGCTGAGCCTCCGCTGCGCCTGATCGATGGCCAGCCAGCATATACGGTGAAGGCTATCTTGGACTCTAGGAGACAGGGTAGAGGGGTTCAGTATCTGGTTGACTGGGGGGGATACGGTCCTGAGGAACGTTCCTGGCTATCCCGCCTGTATCCTCGATCCATCCCTCATTCGTGACTTCCACTCTCTCCGTCCCGGGACATGAGGTATGTCGCCAGGGGGCGTCTTATGGGGGGGGGGGTACTGTCATGTTCTGTCGTCGCTCTGCTGCCGCCTGTCTGCCATGTTGTTTCAGTGCACCGCTGCTCTGCAGAGGCGGGTCTGTCAGCACACGCACCTGTGGCCCATTACCAATTTTGCCTATTTAAGCATGGCCGCATCAAGCAACCTTTGCCAGATCGTTGTTTGGAATCCACGCTTCCTTACGTTCTCCTGGATTGTGTCCCTGGCTTTATTGATGTGTTTTCTGTTACCATTCCATCTGGTCACTTTGAGTATTTTTCTGCTTGTCTTATGTTTAGCAGCTCCCTTGGTTTGCATTTGGTGTGCCTCTTTTCCTGCCACCTTTTTCGGCAGCGTTTTGTGTTTTTCTACCTTTTGTGCCGCTCAGCCTCTTAGATCGGACTCTGTTTTACTTTGTACTTTTGGTGAATTTGTGATTTTTTCCCTCATTGAGGGTGCCTTTGTATTAAATATTTTTTGCTTACCTGCTACTCGTCTCGTCTCTGCAAGTGGGATCTGAAACCTCGGCTATGCCGATCCTGACATAAATATTATGTGACTGTGAAAAAAATTCTTGTTAAATCTGCCAAAAAACCCAGTTTGTGTTACGTTATGCATTAGTGAGCTGAGTCCCTTTTTCTTTGCTTCAAAAAAACAACACCTTTTCATCAAACTATTATTATGGAAACATTATGAGAGAAATTGTATTTCTGATTTCTTTGATATTTGCATGTGTTGCTCTTTGTTTCTGTCTCTCCCTTGTAGTAGGTGTTCATGCATTCAGAGCTGCACATACCAAATTACTACTGCATTTACTATTTTTACTAAATACTTACAGTGATACTCATGGTTACTGAAATAAGCATCCCCGTGACCCCAATGAGGATAAGCGGTATAGAAAATGAATGGAAAAAAAGTATTTACTACTAGTAGTATTATTTAAGTAGTCTTTCTCGCCTAATAGTAGGCTTTGTTACAACAATGCTGGTCCATTTTTTTGTAGCAATACAGTAACAGAATGTCGTCATCATAGTTACTACCATATTATCATAGTACTAGCATGGTTACTAATACAGCTTTTGGTATACACATTTTTCTCATCTCTCGGGCCCTCTGAGTCTAGGTTTTATTAGTTTGTTTCTCAGAGGGAGTTTTTCCTTGCCTCCATCGCCAAAGTCTTCATCTGGCGGCCTTTTATAAATGATTTGTGTGAAATAGTGCGAGAAACGGCTGGCCCATTGGTCAATGGAGGCAATTGTGAAGGGCACCAAAAAATAGGGGAAACATCTTTAAAATGTATTATTATTAGAGTCTCCCTGTGCCTTTCATGTTTTGACATAGTTTTGCATTTAGTGGTATATACTGTAGGTATTTCATTATCTGTATATTTATGTATAGTCACATTATTATTTTTAATGCAGTTGAATGTATTTTTAATTATTTTTATGTAGTTATTGCCTAGAGTAAATGCAGCTTTTAAAGAGTTACTGCATGTATGCATGGTTATTTAGTTACATTTTTAATTTTAAAATCTATTCACTTACTGTATTAACATGATTTATTTAGTGGTATATCAGATTTTTTTGATATTCATTTGTAATTTGTTAAACATGTAAATTGGATGGTATGTTATGTTCTTAAAAGAAAGACAATGGTAAAATGGTCCCATTTCATTTCTTTGGTAAGCGTATGTAACTCGCCAGTAGAGGGGGAGTGCAACGCAAACTCTTGCAAAGGGTGCCATTTTTGGGTAGGGCAGGTCGTGATCAGTGCTGAATGAATAAAACTGACTCGGATTTGGGATGTATTGTGATATTGTGGTTATTGTGGAGAGGGGTGTCGTTCATGTATCTTTCTGTAAAGACGCTTAAACTTTTGCAAAGTATCGAACAACTGGAACATTTGAAGAAGTGTTTTTCTTCTGCATCATTAGCACGATGAATAAGCATTGTTTACACTGGAGGACAATGCCATTTTCCTCCTCTGACTGGAGGCATTTCTCTTGTCTTTCTCTTATTATGCCTCATAATTAGATCCACAGGAATTGCTAATCAAGCATGAAGAAGGCATTGACCAATTTAAAAGGTGATAGCCCATGAAATGAACAGCCCGGTGTCATATGGAAGCGCGTCGATGCTGCAGGGCCTGCGAGCTACACTGCAGCAAGGCAAGAGAAGGGCACACAAAGACACACACTGTAAATAAATGCTTCATTAACTATTTAGAAGGGTATCAGCGCAGGGTCCGCCACGCTGCGTATAGGCAGTGATCCACCCGGGAGACATTGATCTTCTTCATGAGGAACATAATGACCGAGCAGAGAAATACTCATCATATTTCAGCAGCAGTCAATTCGCTTCATTAGGGCCGCTCGACCTCCTGCTGTGTTTGTGTATCGATCACGCCACTGTCACCACAGTCATGTTTTCAGCTAACGCTGTGTCCGCACCACGCAAGTTTATTTAGTCCACACGCAAACTATGTTTTTTTGTGCTTAAAAACCTTTGCAAAGAATCCTTTTCTAATATGTTCTCAGAAACCGCTGCTTCAGCATTTGGGTATGGGTGAGTAAAAGTGAGCGTTTTTGCTTGCCTGTAAAGAAGAAATGTGTGACAATTACCTGGGGGTGTGTTTGTGTGAGTGACAGGAGGAAAAGCTCTGAGTTGCCTGGGGGGTAAATCATCCGGTGCCACCTGTTGGTTTGCATGTAGACATCTTATACCCAAATCTGTCTTTTTTCCTTTGTTCTAGTTATAAAACAGTCAAACCTTGGTTTTCAACAAATATTTTTACCAAAGAGAGCACCGGGGACACATAAGCTCTGTGTCTTGTAAACGTAAAACTTATAGAATTATTTCATTGACAACCTGATGTTTGTTATGAATAATATGAATCCGACACATAATATTATGATCATCAAATCAAATGATAAAATATTCAAGCATTTGTGTTGACCACCTGTCTATAGTCTATAAGTAGTTGAGGTAATGTACAGTAGTTGAAGAAGAGCGTGAAGACTGCCAGTAGTAACATTCTAGACATTTGCAAAAGGTTTGCAGAAGGTTTGTGGTACCTCTAATTCCTTTCCCAGCATCTTTTCTGCTCTAATCTCCATTTATCTGGCAACCAGGTGAGCTTCAGCACATGACGGCTGGTAGGCCCCCCCCAAATAGCGTCTTTCCCTCTCTTAGCCTTTCCCCCAGGGCGGCTGTCAGACAGACAACTTTTATTGCCACACTAACTGACAGCAAGGAGCCGCTGGGATTGGACAGGCGACCACCGGCCGCCCGTCATGCAGGTGCACAGCATCTGACAGATAATGGCTGCTGAAACCTCAGCCAACCCAGTGCTTGCTTGCTCTTTAGGGATGGAACGGTGGCAAGGGTGAGGGGGTGGTGGTCAGACATTATAAAGGGCGCATGTTGAGGCACAGCTATGTGCCAAGTAGCTGCGTTTACTTAACAAGTGAACACGCAGACAGCCAATGTTTCTCACGCAACCCTTTAAAGGGTGGTCAAGGTCACCCATGTTCCACTGCGTGGTCATTACTGCTGCTGACCGTACACTTAGAGGAGATGAAGGAAGCGCTTCTGTTTGTGAAGAAGCGCATACAGCCTGGTAGAGTCAGCATATGCCAAACATGCCTTATGACATGCACATTTAAATCCAAATCCATCTGCCACTAAGCTTGCAAAATGTCTCAAGCACCACTTTGGGAAGAGTGCTAAAGTCCAGGGAAGCAAAGTGAACATGCACGCATTAATAGCCATTAAAGAAGTTACGTATACGTTCTACAGTATACAGTATAGTGTTGGATATATATACACACAGTATATACTGTATAAATATACTGTATATATGTTATTCCTGATAATTAAAATTCCCATGTCCAATATTATAAGAATATTTTAAGTAGCCTGTATTTAAAGTACTTCAAAATGTAACAAATATATAATATAATGACGTGCAAAAACAATTTATGCAAAACAAAATAATTATAATTACAGCATAGTATATAAAATCAACATATCAAACATTTAACTATTTTACAGTAAACAATAAAAAAATAACAAACATCTAAAATTCTTATTTGTTTTTTTTTATTAATTATCTAACTTTTTATTCAATATAGATATATTAAATATAAATGTAAACATTTCTTTGAAATATTAATGAATATTAACAATGTGTACAGTAATAAAAAATATAACTGAGTATATAAATATAACAATAAAATCAATGCAAATATTTGATCTATCTAATATATTCTATCAATTTAAAAACATATTCAGGTGTATAAAATAGAAATATATAATAAAAAAGCAAAAAATGTAACCAACAACCAAAAAATGTATTTATGCAAAAATAAAATAAATAAATACAAACAAAATGTACATCCTAATGGTAAAAATGCTCATATTTGCCATGTAAATTATTTGCTTTGGCAACATTTCCAAATGTTTTAGGCTTATTATTATTTCATTTGGAAATAACGAATTCTATTATTCTATTATTATAATTCTACTGGGCATGCCCAGTCGGGAGAAGGCCCCGGGGAAGACCTAGGACACGCTGGAGGGACTATGTCTCACAGCTGGCCTGGGAACGCCTAGGTGTCCTCCCGGTGGAGCTGGAAGAGGTTGCAGGGGACCGGGAAGTCTGGACTACCCTACTGAAACTCCTGCCCCTGCGACCCGGACCCGGATAAGCGGAGGAAAATGAAATGGAAAAAATGGAATAATTCTATTATTCTACTAACTGCAGTATATTACGGAGTGTGTTCTCATGAGAACATTTGAATGAACAGTCACATGACATTCATCATCCAGATGATGGCTCCCAGCTAGGGGTAACACCTGTCTCTCTCACGACCGAGATGCAATTCATTTAGCAATCACTCATTAAACGCCTGGTGACGCTGCGAGATGTTTGCTCTCGCTTTTTTAAGGACTGCAAAGGAAGCTAAGTTTGAATATGTTTCTCACCCAAGCAAACCCTGCAATGATGTCTCTGCATGGTTCCTCAGTCTCCATTAGAGGTCACTACAAAGTCACACACAGGACAGCTGAGTGGCGTCTACCCCCGAATGAAGGGAGCGCTTGCTGAACCTGGAGGCTGACCCCGCTGAGAAAACAGCGCAATTAAATGTGGAATTTCCCTATGGAAATTAATAATTCATCTTTTTTGTATTCATACACACACAGTAGTCCAGCATACATCGCCAATGGCCACACAGACCTATAGAGAAGACAGCTGACAACGACCTTGACCAGATATCTCCTGGCAAGGTGAGGTTTGGGACAGTGAATATTCTCCTTGGGTTTAACTGAGTGGCAGGTTGTTATCATAACATTTTATTTAGCTGCGGCATTGGCAATAATAGCAATTTTAACAGGTATTCGATGTGCTTGGCGATATCGTGGCTGTTAAGAGACAGACACTCACAGACACAGACACACACACACACACACACTCACAGAGAGTCCAAAAACTCAATCCAGCAGCCATAACAGGGAAAGCGAGTGGCATCAACCCCTATTATCTAGTCCCGATGCTGTGAACACAAAAGGCTCCGCGGAACAAAAATCCAATCAGTGCTCTCTGGGAGGATTTGCTCCACGGCAGTGCTCCGCAACACTGGTGGCTCCGCTGGTGACAAAGAAATCATCTCGGAGCCTCCAGCCTGTTCACAGCCTATTTACCGCCTCGGTCACATCCCCACTCTTGGAGGGACGGGGGAAAAAAGAACTGGCAGACTCTACAGGCGCTTCTCTGTTGCGGTTCAGCTTCTGTCTTTGCAGAAAGGGGAAGAAACCCATGGTCGATTGTGTGTACACTGCGTGAAATTACCATATTTCCAACAGTGCTTGTGTGAAAAGAAAAGAAAAAACAAGAACATTTGGTCGTGATGATGGGGGTGTTAAATAATTGTTTGATAACAAATATTTTCGGTATCACCTCTCGGGCCTCCTGCTTCCCCTCGTAATCCTCCACTCTCGGTCTGCTGGGTTATCATCCCCGTTTATTAGCATGCTGTTGCTTATTTTGCCACACTGCAGAGGAGCACGTCAATAAAACTAACTGCTCCGTGCTCAGCGGGATGCAGCAAGTCCTCCATCCCTGTCCGTCTTTCTTTCTTTCTTTCTTTCCTCCTGCCGAAAAGATCATCAGAACTCCTCCCCACCCATCCTCTCTTGCAAGAACTAAGAAAAGGTCAGGACTCGACACACCCCTTGGCCACCTTTTCCAGCTCCTGTCCTCTGGCAGTTGAACCAATACCTGCAGACTTCCTAAACAGCTAGCTGGCTACCCAATTGTATCGCTTTGCATAACTCTGTGCCATAACCACATACAGTATGTAAATATGCATTATGTTTTGCCTGTCGGCCGCCATCTTTACACACATGCTTGTCCAAGTTTCATGGTGATTCAGCTAAACACTGTAAAGTTACAGTTGTTGCTTTGAAGAGGACAATGAGTTGTGCAATTATGTGAAAGTCAATACAACTTATGGGGTTTAATAACAGCATATGCATCCTAGCAGCGTTGCATGTTTTGATCACTGCTGGGACCCTGTTTTATGTGCAGCGGTTACACATGAAAAACTCAGTTGCAAAAAAAAATAAAAAATAGGGCACCCTATAGGAGACATTGGTGGTGCCTCCTATGGGTTATGTCCAAAATGCTTTAGAACACATGCTGGCATACATGTAATACAGATGTTTGAAATCATGACACAAATGGATAATTAGTTGCTATGTCCCAAAAGTCTCTCTGCAAAGACGTCTTACTTGATGGCGGCCACGTTCTTCTGCAAATTTAACACAAATGTGCCTGTAAGTCGCCTAGAGGTGTGTACCAAATTTTGTTTAGACTGAACTCAAGGGTGTCAATTTACAGAGCAGATGGAGCAGTGCAAAAATGTTCAGCGCCACCATGTGGTGTACTTGTCAGGAAACGAATAGCACAGGAGACACAGTGGGGGATGATTTGAAAAACAAAGACATTCTATAATTAGGGAGATAATAAGCATTGTTTATTCCTTCTTTCCCGACCTTATTTCCATCTCTTTGCTTTATAGGGTGCCTCAGTGGAAACAAATCTCTGCAGCTTTCCAACCAAGTCATTCAAGTGGAAATTCAAGCCAACCCCTTTAAGATTCCTATCAACACAGGTTCTATATGTCCACCAAGCAGGAGCCTGCATACTTGACCACCATTTTTACACATCCACACGCTGACCCAGTGACAGCTGCAGTGTTTTTGCTGTGCCACAGTCCCTTTGTATTGTTTGTAATTACAGGGAGACGGCACCAGAGGAACCAATTGAAGAGTGATGCGCCTACTTTGGATTTTAAAAGTGGTAAGCTCATTATTGTCATGGAACATTTACATTGAGCCAGTTTGGGTAAGAATGGAACTACTTTGTCTCTAATTATTATTTAATAAGCTGTAAACTTAAGGGTATGTTCACATTGCATGTGTCTGATTTTTTTGCTCATATGTGACCTGTATCTGATTTTTTTCATGTCAGTGTGAACAGCACAATTCTGATTTTTTCAAATGTAACTCAAGTCTCATTCGTATGTGAACACAATGTATGGATGCGACTGCAGTATGAACGGTCAAGTCGCATATATCTGACATACGTGTACGACATCAAATGGCGTGTATTGCTGTGCTTAACGAGACTTTAAAGGTACTCACTGATGCAGGCTAAGGTTCTTCTCATCCAAATATTATTTTTCTAAGGTGTTATAAGGTGTGTGAAGCAGCTCTCAGCAATGTCTCATCACTTCACCCACACACCACTTGGAGCAGACGTGGCAACAAGTTGTCTGCAAACTTCCATAGCAAAATTATTGCCATTTTTTTTCTTAATCTTCTGCACAGAATCATTTGGTTAAGAAAATATTGACTGCCCTTGCACAAAATATGGTTTATTAGATACAAGCTGCTGAGAAAGAGCTACAAAAAGCCATCCAGAGAGGAGGCAGTGACCAACATGACACGAGTCGTTTTCACCTCTGTCTTGTCAAATGCAGTATGTTACGAAACAAACAAGTTTACGACTAACTTTAGATATCATACAAACCGAAATAAAGCAAAAAAAGAAAAAAGAAAACGTGAGCCGGAGTCAAGCCAAGCAAGAAGAGTCATTGTTTGTATTGTCTGTGTGTGAAAGAGTAAGAGGTTCTCTGGCTGTAGCGATTCTTTCTAGAGAGGGGCGGTTGCTGTGTGTGACTGGCCATAACAGAGCATAAAGAGGGAATTCATAAGTAGTTACCCAATGAGGATTTTCCTTCATCACGATTCCGGAAAATGACAAACTGTACTTGTTTCATGCTTCCACTCGGCAAAAATGCATTATACGTAATAAATACTTGTCTAAAATGAGTATCTGGCTCATCCCTACATTCCAGTAAAACAGAAGATATATCATAAGTAGGACTGTCAACACTATTAAAGACACTATTTATTTTGACGGGCGATTAACGTACGCACGTCCTGTTTGACCCTCGGCCGACGCCGTAGTTTGAGGAAGAACCGGCCACCATGGAGGTACAGGTGGAAGCAAATACTGAGCAGAAATTGCGCAAGAAAGGTGTATTTGGATTGGAATGCTTAGCTTCAAAACCCTTGCAGATGGCTCTCACAACAAGACCGGAGTTGCAGTATTTGTATCCACTGTCGCTGCAATTTAAATATTCATGGACTGCATCATTATTAGGTACTGAAGCACTGACGGTATTTTTCTTTACTGTCATTTATACAGTGGTACCTTGGCATACGAGTGTCTCAAGTAACGGGCGTTGTTTTTAGAAGGGAGCTGTCTCTAACTGAATTTTTCATTTGAACTGCAAGCTAAAATTTGGGTACGCGCTGCTAGTGAACGGCAGGCTATATAAAGGCTTCTATCAATTCAGAGCTAGTGCATTAGTCATGCACTAGCTAGTCATCTACACATCAGTAAAACATATGTACATAATAGCAATCTTATTGAACTTATTTAGTAGGCATTGTGCAGAACTATGGCAGGAACAACATCCAATTAAAAGCACAAAATGAATACAGACCCACCATCTACCAGTACAAGCCTGGACTGTTTTTTCAGAATGGTTGTGTACCACACATATGCACATTAGCACTCCATAAGTTAATCAAATTTTACCTTTATGCATTCCCACATAGCAATCAGAAAGTGCGTTCAAGGACCGTACAACAACGGGACAAATCGTCGCATGCATTAAAAATATAAAAACTGAAGGATATTTCTAATTATGAGGTAGGTTTGGACAAAATGCAATTATTCACGATTAAATATTTTAGTCAATTGACAAACTTAATAGTAAGCATAAAGTCCAACACTTTCTTCGGCTCAGAGTTTAAGATTATTATTTTCAGACTTTTTTCCACATGCAAGCAACAAGAAAGCAACAGAAAGAACTTTTATATGGTTAAAGAAAAACTTGCCTCTCAGCTTTGTGATACAGATATATTTTAAAAAAGTATTACTTGTATGAATTTTGCTTTTCCCTATTTTTGATCCCCCCCCCCCCAATATTACAGCTTTATTCTTAAATAATGTTTGTAAATTATATTTTTGTAATATTATGAAATTATTCCAATAGTACAATAGCTTTTTGTCCAACCTTTATTTTGTTTAACTTAATGAAGCATACTTAAAAAAAAGAAAAAACAACGTAAAGAAATAAACTTAAAATGATACATTTTTTCTTTAATAGTTCAAATATATCCTATATTTAACAAATCACATTAATTCCCTCATAATATTAATAATGAGTAATAATAAAATAATTATAATTTTTTTTCATTTTTGCCACTTTCATTTTCTTAAATTATAGATTTAGAATGTGCTGTGGGCCAATATTAAAAAAAAAACAGCAGCGTCACACGACACGTCAGCCGTAATCAATATGAAGCAAACACAATTAGTGGTTCGGTCAGCAATGAGGCAGAAATGTCCATCACTGTTTTCCAAAGTCAAGCTGATGTTTGTGAATATCTCGTTTTGCCTAAAAACATGCGTCGGCAACCTTTAGCAACAAAAGAGCCATTTTGGCCCATTTCCACCAAATAACTTGGAGCTACAAATCCTATTTGACCACTAAATTGAAGGTAAGAGTATATTACAGTGCTATTAAAAGTATTGTCACATTGCTTTTCTCTCTTCCTGTTCCTGTTGTTAAGCCTTCCCTACCAGTTTTGGAGTCAAATTCCTTGTTTGTGTAAGCATACTTGGCCAATAAAGCTAATTCTAAACATCCACAATAAAAGCATTGTTACATATCAATTAATTCCAGTTCTAGTACCCCTCTCTGTATAGTCATTGTTCATTAGCGACAAAGTAACCTAATGGCAAAATAGTTGCGTCCTGGTTTCTTAACAAGTTGCAGAACTTTGAAAGGCTCGTGACGGGCTCAAATGGGATGGCGTAGTGACTACACAGAAACAAAAACCAGCTGGAGCCACAGCAGAAGAATGGGTGAGCCTATCATGGATGACTGAGAAATTTAAAAATAAATTCACATTTGAGCGTCTGAAATCAGAATTTTTAAATTAAAAAATTATTCATCAAATAGCAAGATGCGGTCCATTAATTGGATTAATTTTTGAATCTCTGAACCACCTCATCTTTTAATGCCAATGTTTTTTTTGATAATAAACAACCTCCTGCAGGTATTTGCACCTGGCGACTATAGGAGACTAGGGTGGTTAATTGGATTTACAATACAGGCAAATGGGAGGTAGCCCATTGTTCTTAGAGCTTCTAAAGCACGACCAGCTCCAAGCGTGGTGTGAACACCTCAATTCCGTCTGCAGCTGTTGTGACCCACTTTAAAGTCGCAATTTGTCACTGAACGCTGTTTCCATGGGAACAATATGGCCAAAAGCCATTGTGTTTCTGATCATGTGGCAAATGTGAGGGAGCCGCCACGTTCAATTGGATTGTTCTCAATTCTGCAATTATACAAAGACCATCTTGTGGTCGTTTATGAATAAAAGCAATTGGCTCCAAACAATAAAAAATATATGGCGAGACAAAGAGAGCACAAAAGTGCCTGTCATTGCGTTGGATGCACACATTTGTGCATATTTCCCAAAATTCTGCGCACAATTGCATACTCTCACGTGCGGCCGTCCTCTCCAATCCGCCTGGATCCCATGAATATGATTGACCTTTTATCCGTAATGCTGAGAGCGCATAAAAGGCAAAAGGAGAGACTAAAGAGCGAGCAAGCAGAGTTGATTTACAATAACACATTATCCTGCGCCGACTGCTCATATGGAATAGGACAATCTAATCGATGGGCCAAAAGAATGACAATGGCCCCTCAAATCAATGTCCGCACCCCATTTTCCTGCTGCGAGAAGACAAAGAGTGTTCGACGCAGGTGTTTTTTGCCCCATTGTTTGCCGCGTGTGTATGCGTACGGCGCCGGGTTCATTTGTGTTGCTGTTTGCTGCGGTGCAACCGTTGCCGGGGCTAATCATTATTTAGTAGCGGTGAGTCTGGAAAGGTCAGCAGTCTGAAATGTCAGGCTGTGTTCAACAGGAGCCAGATGTAGCCGCGTGCCGCTCAAGTGTCCAATTAAGGAGGGTCGAGAGAGGTTCGAGTGGGTCTGTGTGTGGGTGCTGCCCGCCTGAGTGTGTGAAATGACACGAAGGAAGTAAATAGACATGGTGGGATTTTGTTCCCCGCCTTTTGTGTTTCTGCTGTTTTTAAAACAAATTATAGTCAATTACACATTTACAGGTTAGACATGGCTCATGTGGGGACAATAAACAAATGCAGGCATTTATACAGCTAGTGGACTTTGTTAACTCCCTTGTGAACCACTGCTGTCAAAGATATGAAGACCAGACAATGTTGGCAGACGTTGGGCAAACAAGCAACAACACAACCCAAAAGGGCAACAGAAAACGCTACAGTGAGATCACCTCACCTTTCAGCAAGCAATTTTTTTTTACAGAATACAGGACATCCTGTATACAACAGATACTCCACAATGCGGCAGATGTTCAGCTCCAGTGAAGAAAAGCTTCTAACATCTCATCATCAGAGCTAATGAGTGACACCGGGAACACTGAGTCGAGGTAGCATTGCAAGGTTTATAGTGTGTCAAAAAAAATCCACCATCCCCAACAGCGCGAGGGCTAATTTGCCTTGAGACAAAATTGACACCAAGAGCGTGTGACAAATTAATTATGAGGCAGTTCAATTCTGATGCTGAAATAGTGTTAAAAAATAGCAGTCCAATGTGACTAACCAGATTAATCACTGTTATTAGTATATTTTTATTGCTACATGGCAAACATGTTACCGGGAGATGTAGTAGACTGTCAGAAGACCCAACATTCATCATATGCACGCTCTTAAGGTTGTGCAATTGGGCGATTAGTTGGAAGGGATGTGGTAAAAAAATAGCAGTGTGGCATTCAATCAGTTGTGTGAATCAGATGGCCACTATTTAAGGACGAAACCAGCACTTGTTGAACATGCTTTTCTCTCTGAAAGCCGAAGGAAACTGGGTCGTTCAAGACATTGTTCAAAAGAACAGCATACTTTGATTAAAAAGTTGATTGGAGAGGGGAAAACTTATGAAGAGAGAGGGGAGGGACCAGACAAAGAGTGGCTCAATAGACCCCAATGATGCACAAAAACAATGGACTTCCTTTTCCCTCACCGGACGCGGGTCACCCTCTGGAGCCAGGCCCGGAGGCGGGGAACGATGGCGAGCGTCTGGTGGCCGGGCCTGCACCCATGGTGCCCGGTCGGGCACAGCCCGAAAAGGTATCGTGGGTCCCCCCTCCCATGAGCTCACCACTTGTGGGAGGAGCCAAAGGGGTCGGGGCTCAGGAACCAGTCCTCTCGAGAGGGGCTGGACTTCATTCCACTCTAGCCACAGTGTCAGTGTCATTCCAATGAGAGGCGACGGGCAGGGGTGGAAATTCTTGTTGCCCCCCGGCTCCAAGCCTGCACATTCGAGTTTAACCCAGTAAACAAGAGGGTAGTTTCCCTACGCCTTCGGGTGGGGGGACGGGGTCCTGACTGTTGTTTGGGCTTAAGCGCCAAACAGCATTTTTGTTTGTTTGATTGTTGTTTGTTTTGATTGTTTCTGACAATCTACTGCACCTATGGGTAACTTGTCTGCCATGTAGCAATAAAAATATACTAATAACAGTGATTAATCTGGTTAGTCACATTACACTGCTATTATTTTGAATACTACAGCACAACTTTAGTGGTTTTAGTTACCAGGAGGAGGAAATGTCACAGCTCCCGTGTGGGAATATTAATAATGAGCAAGGTGATCCCATCAACAGGAACAAGCCAGTATGCTGAATTTATTTCAAACTGGTAGCAACATAAAAGGCAACAAAATAAACTCGCCCACCTTGAACATATCCACCCGACCCAGTCTTCCCATCTAGAAATAAAAATACACAACAGATGCAGAGTTTTGGTTCTGCCAGTCAACACTTACTGAGACGTTTTGTTGGCAAAGTAAATAAAAACGAAAACAAAGCAAAATAGTATGTGCTTACAGGAAGTCATGATCAACGAAATGCTGCTCCTTAATAAAGTTCAAAAGCCAGCATTTCAAGAAATGCTGCAAACATTTGACAGTACGACTTGCCTGTATCCAAATGCAAATTTTGCAACTTTTCAGAGTGAAAGATGGCATATTAAAGCAAATATTGCATTATTATGATATATTATTACTGTATTTATTATTATTATTATTAAATATTATCTCAGTGGTTGATTTGGTCTCAAAATGTTGACAGTAATATTGTTTAGTGTCAGTTTGTGGCATTACTTCATTTATTGTCAAAATTGTTGTGCTGCTTAATCTTATCCGGGTCATTCTCTATGGAATCACAGGAGTGCCAAAATTAAAAGGAAATACATGTGGAAATATAAAGAGAATCAATAATACAAAAATATACAAAACCATATTGTAATTCTATTTTGTCTTTGCCTTTTCCATTTTGTCATTGCTTTTGTGTATTGTACATTTTATCCTTGATTTTTCTCTTTTGTCTTTGTCTTTTCAATTTGCTTTTCCTTTTAGCATTTACGCTAAATGGAAAAAGCAATGTCAATTCAAATGTCTATTCATGGTCCCGCCTACAGCCTTTGCTGTGGGCGGGAAAAGCAAATGGAAAAGACAAAAGAGAAAAATCAACAATAAAATGGGCAAAAACAAAGACAATACACAAAAGCAGAGACAAAATGGATGGCAACATTTGTATATTTTTGTAATATTGATTCCCTTATTTTTCCACTTGTATTTCCTTTTCATTTTGGCACTCCTGACACTACTGCCATACTACACTAAATGTTTCTTTATATGCCTCTACTTGGTAGTGTCGATCTATGTCTAAAAAATATCAGAGTGCCCCCCAGAACATTTGATTTTAATGGAAAAAGTTTGGACAGCCCTGCTTTAAGCAATCTCACCGTCTGTTGGCTTGATCTTCTCATCTGCTTCAAACAGCAGTAGATGCAACCAGACGTCACAAGCAACTCAAAGTCATATTTTAAAACACCAGCGCTTTTTCCACCAGCCTCAAACTTCTACATCCAAGTGACTCGTTTTTGCTCAATCTTGCTGAGAAAGGGGGGTCTTGAAGAGCGTCTCAATCCCCTTAACTTAAATTCAGCAGTTTTGCGCCTTTGTTGATTGATTTTCTTTCAAAGATTCTCTGGCCCATAGTTTCCCCCTCGCACCAACTTTTGCAGACATTACCCTTGTTTCTACTAACAGACAAAACTGACAAATCAAAGATAACAACGCGTGATGCGACCCAGAGAAGAAGTATTTTCTAAAAAGTACATTCTCATTAGGCCACAGTACTTCAAGGTTCTTCTCACACGCTGTCATTGCTTGGCTGCCCCCTATCAAGCTGTATAGACCAGCATCATCTGTACCCGAGCTGAAAGAACAGCTGCAACGTAAACCTCTGAAATTCACCTGTGCTGCATAAACCTCACACGTTCCAATCAAAGCACATTAGATCCTGCAGATTCTTTGGACATATGGGCCTAGCTGCCCCCCATATGGTTCCGACTCTCCACTTCAGTTAATCCCTTACCACTGGAAGTAAGGACACAGGACTCCATTCCCAACCAATGGACCACAACTTATGTTGCAGAGTATGCCGCTGTAGAGGTTTATCTTTGAGTAGGAATGGCCGTTGTGTTGGTGACCGGCTGCATGTGCTTTTAATTCAGAAGGATGAAGGACAAAACATCCCAAAGACTTACCACGATTGGTGATGGTCAACAGGTCCAGATGGCGCTGTTGCTGCAAGGAAAACAGACAAAAAGGATGCGTTTATGCCCAATGTTCACACATTACTACCTGCAAAACACAAGTCATTAAAAGCTAGAGTTGGGCATTGTTTCATTCATTCATTCATTCATTTTCTGTACCGCTTATCCTCATTAGGGTCACGGGGATGCTGGAGCCCATCCCAGCAGGCTTTGGGCGAGAGGCGGGGTACACCCTGGACTGGTCGCCAGTCAATCGCAGGGCACATATAGACAAACAAACATTCACACTCACATTCATACCGATGGACAATTTAGAGTCACCAATTAACCTAACATGCATGTTTTTGGAATGTGGGAGGAAACCGGAGTACCCGGAGAAAACCCACACACGCACGGGGAGAACATGCAAACTCCACACAGAGATGCCCAACGGAGATTTGAACCCAGGTCTTCCAGATCTCCTGACTGTGTGGCCAATGTGCTAACCACTCATGCACCGTGCGGGGCATTGTTTCAATTTCAATAATTCCGGTTCCGATTCCTGTTCCAAACGATTCTCGATTCCGATGCTTTTAAAAGGCAAGTTGATAAAAGTTTGCATGGGCGCTAACCAGAGTTGGGTCGGGTGGAATGTCTGAACTTCTTCATGATTTCATCAATTTTTTTTTCCCACAAGTAAACAGGATAGCACTCTTATTGGGAAGGCTGGAAGTGTGTTTATTTATGGCATGAGAAAATGAGATAAAACACACTTCTTCCGGTCGGAGACGTGGGCATGGGAACTAGAGAAGGAAATAAAAACTTAACAATCCTAGGAGAATCTGAATGTCACTCCCGGTTCCCATCGATGCTTGAGACTCAAAAGCAACCCTGATGACAGCTAAGCAAGTTCAAAAAAGGGATGTGTGATGTCAGCGCCTCACTTACATGTTGCTTATGTCACATATTATCAAAGGCGGATACTTTTTACTTTATTTTAGTTTTTTGATGCAGTGGTCAACTTCCTTAAAGCAGTCGTCCATACACAAACCCTACTTCAAAGTTTGCCACTTCACTCTATCACAGCTTTTCAAAAATATATGAATTAATAAATCATGCTGTTTTGTGGTTAAATGCAGCTTATTGTTAATTTAAAAATGTGTGTTACAGCAGATTTTACATATTTTTGTCCACTAAATTAAGCATTTCCGAGCTTAAAAAAGGCTTAATCAACTAAAATACAAATATAAAGCATTCAGGAGACGCATTCAAAGATGTTATGGCGATATGGAGTATTGTACACCGGTCAACAGTTAATATTACTGTAATGTTCGGTGAGACACACAAGCACCAGACTTGATCTCTGCAGCAACAGGCTTTTATTTTTGGTTTGAGTGATTTCCCAGGTACAATAATCTCCAACACGGGCGCAACTCTGAACCTCCGTCGTCACCTCTCTCACCTAGCAAGGGAGAATTTTACAGCAACACACACACGCATGAGTCTTACTGATGTCTTATTTTCTCTTATTATGTCAACTATGTTGGGTAATCGGAGTGTAAAAACGACTATAAGGGAGTTATTTTATGTCTAGTGTTAAAAATCTTATTTAGTTAAAAAAATATGGTGTACTTAGGTAAAATTAGTATGATTAGTCATATTTAGTTAAAATTAGTAAACACATTTTCTATGATCTAACGACGAAAAATATTCAATTTATAAGTAAGGAATCCTACTTTGCGAAAATTCCCTTATCACTACTGGGTCTGGAACCACAGCCACAATTAAACCAGGGAAACAGATACGCGTTTTACTTGACATTACTTTTATTTAGTTTTATTATACATTGGTGACCTTACTTTTAGATACTTGTGTGACAGCTAAGCTAAAAATGGACTACATGTTGCCTGTACGGTTATTAAAGGTTTTACGTTTAACCCTAGAACAGACTGTTTTTGATTTACATTCTACAGCATGTTCATCAATAGATAGATAGTGTGTGTGTGTCTCCAAGAAAAGAGATCCAAGGTGGTGCATACACACACACACACACACGCACCCACGCACACACTTGACATTGGAGCACTGCAGTAATCAACACCTCAGCCCTCTTGAACCAACAGTCCCTCAGGAAAGAAGATATCCTAGGAAAGGAGTGTGCGTGTAAGTGTGTGTGTGTGTGTGCGTGTGTACATGCGTGTGTGAGTGTGAAGGTCACGTTGAAAGCCACACATCATTTACATTCAGGCACTTTAACCAACGGCTTGGAGGTAAATGCAAAGAGACTCTTATGGAGTCCTTTTGCTTGACATGCACTCCTGGAGTGGAACACACCGACGGCTGACTAAACATTCATTTTACTATTTAGCTGAGGCGCTCATTGAGATGGGCTTATAACATATGTAGGTTCACTCACTCATTCTAATGGTTCCACTGACTATGGACGTTTTTCCACGGGGTATTCCTGATGATACTGCATGGGTGATGGTAACAACACATTGGTTGCTCTGTATTTCTCATTGTAAACAATGCATTGAATGCATTCACCAATCACAGCCTCTAGGGCAGGAGTGTCCAAACTTTTTCCAGCGAGGGCCAGATAGTGAAAAATGCAAATTTGCCACGTTGATATTTTGTAAAGCAACACACGCAGATATGCTAAGAAGTTATATATGTTTGATCTCAGCTTTGACATATAGGCGAAAAAGCCTATTATTAGTATCAACTTTACTCTTTGCTCGTTTTTCCAATTTTTTCTGTTAAAAAAAAAATCCAAATTTTTCAACTTCCAGCCATCCATCTATCTTCTATCGCTTATCTGAGGTCAGGTCGTGGGGGCAGCAGCCTAAGCAGGGAAGCCCAGACTTCTCTCTCTCCAGCTATTTTGTCCAGCTCCTCCCGGCAGACCCTCCAGTATTCCCAGACCAGGTAACAGACTAAGGCCACCTTCACACTGCAGGGTAGGATTGCCCATTCAGATTTTTTCTTTAAAATCCGATTTTTGTGTGGTCGTTCACATGACAAATGCGACTTGCAATGCGAACGCAACACGCCTGGATAGTGACGTGCATGTGCAGAAGCACGACGTCACTCGCATTTCTGTGTGTTCACGGAAGTAAAGACTGCTGCGGTGTGCACTCCAGTGATGTGCGACACCATTGATTTCATTTCTGATTGGATACTGGTTAATATTTAGGCTGGTATCGGCGATACCAATTCAATACTATGTAAAAAAATCACCTAATGTGTCTGGTTGATTTTAAAACGTAGTGTACAGTATTTGACATCATAGCATAAAGAATACAAAAGATCAGTCATTTATTGATTTATATTAAACCGTGAAGGATATTGAGGTAGTGGGGTGATTTACAATATAGCCAAGCAACATCAGAAAAAACAAAGGATAAAATCGTATACCCGAAGCATCAAAAGTATTACTTCTGATTTCAGAATCGACTTTTGAGCATGAGGAGCTCGTATCGGCGTTACCGACATTTCAGTGTCGGTCTGCACCTTACTAGCATGATCTCCTTAATGCGTGCGGAATTTCAAGGATTTTGTGCAATGGGAGTCAATATTTTCTCAACCAAAGGATTTTGTGTAGAAGATTAAGGAGAAAGACGGAATGAATTTTGGTGTGAACGTTTGTAGACAACTTGTCGCCACCTGTTCCAAGGTGCGTGTGGGTGGCGTGGTGAGACATTCCCGAGATCTGCTTTACTAACACCTTAGAAAAATCATTTTCGGATGAGAAAAACTTTTGCCTACGTGGGTGAGTACATGTAAGTCTTGCACGATAAACTACATCTTTCCATGTCTGCCCTTTAAGTCTCGGCAAGCACGGCAATACACGCCTTTCCATGACGTATATGTCGGATATACTGTATGCGACATATACGTATACAACATAGCCTTAGTCTCCTACGAACAGGCCCTGAACAAAACCACCAGGAGGCGTCCGGGAGCAATCTCTGGAGCAGCAGCAGCGCTTCTATTCCAAGTTTCACCCGGATGACAGTGGTTCTCGCATTATCTCTAAAAGAGATCCCAGCCACCCAAAGGGAAAGAACTCATTTCAGTCGCTTCTACCCGCCATGTTGTCCTTCGGGTCACTACTCCAAGGTCATGACCATAGGTAAAATCTTTCGACTTTCTTCAGAAACAATCTTTGTAAATTTTATTCCCATAATATTTAGACCCTTTCCCCGCCAACAATCTTTAGTTTTGTTTGTTTCTCATATTATGACCTTATACATTTTTTTATGTAATATTTCAACTCTACGCTACTAAACTGAGATGATTTGTTGTGATATTATTATGAGTTTAGTTTGTAAAAATTCAACTTTTTTCACAAGATGATGCTTTTCTCTATTACGACTTTATTGTTGTAAAATTACAGCAGTTTATTTTTCCATTGCTGCTGTTTTTTAGGTTCTCATCTATTTCACATTTCTTCCTGAAACATTGCGTTCTCTTAATTTTGACTTTATTCCCATCATATTTTACTTTGTTATGACATTGTTAGAACTTTTTTCATATCCTAATTTTCCAAAAATGAATCATCATCATTGTTTTGTTTGTTTGTCATAATATTACTACTTTTTTCTCTTAATATTTAGATTTTATTCCTGTAAACTTACCGCTGATTTTTTCATTTTTGTTGTTTTGGGTTTCTTTTTTTACTTTTCTTGTTAATTTATATATATATATATATATATAATTTATTTATTATATTTTTAAGAATTTTAGGCTGCAGTTTGGACACCCCTGCGTTAAGGGGTATACATTTAATGCTCGCGCTGGCGCCTCATCCTCTGCCTTAAATTGTCAATGATTTGTTTTTTTTTTCACGATGACTAACAAAGAACGTGGTTTGATGGCGCTACCTGCAGGGGAAAAAGAGTGTTGTGGCTATGAATCTAGCAGAGGGCTCTGTCTCACAAGTCACTCAACATTTTTCTGCAGGACGAGGTTTTGACAAGACATGATGTTGTCTAACTGCACAATACTGTATAGTCTATGACTATAATTGTCTCTCAGTGTGTAAAATGTCATTTAAAATGTGTTTCATAACTGTGAGAAGCGTATTATACAGTTCAGAGTGGGCTTGGACTGCATCTGTTCATACCTGCTTTATTTGCTTCAAAATAGGCCTCTAATTGTAAAAAGCTAGCAAAAAAAAGGTACATGGATGCTTGGTTGGCTGACCCTGAAGCAGTACAGGTCAATGTGAGAACATGACACAAACTTGCCCCAACCACTACTTTCACACAACACACACACACACACACACACGCACACACACACACAATGACAAACCTACCACCAGTAGAGACGCTCAGAAATTGATTAATGGCAAAGGACAACTGTTGACTGACACTGAGCGGGGAATAAGAAGAATTCACGTACTTGTCTCTGGAAAGAAGTGCTACATTGATTATTACTATTGTTTATTATTGAAGTCATATTCAAATCCGATGGAAAGTAAATAATCACTATTAGCACCCTCTGCTGGCAAACACCAGAATGGCGTACATGCTAACCACTTATTTATAATATTTTCAAAATGCTGTCTAATGAGGATAAGCGGTATAGAAAATGAATGAATGAATGAATGAATGTAGAAAACAGCCAGCTGGATAGCTCAATTGGTAGCACTGGGTTATGGAGCAAGGTACTTGGGGTTCAAAACCTGATGTTGGGCTTCCAACTATTCCTTTGGCCGCAGGGTGGCATGTTGGCCTCACAGTCAGGAGGTTCTGGGTTCGAATCTCCGTTGGGCATCTCTTTGTAGAGTTAGCATGTTCTCCCCGTGCGTGCGTAGGGTTTTCTCCGGGTACTCCGGTTTCTTCCCACATTCCAAAAACATGCATGTTAGGTTAATTGGCGACTCTAAAATGATCTCATAGAGTATGAATGTAATTGTGAATGCTTGTGTGATTATTAATTATTGTATTGATTGACTAGCGACCAGTCCAGGGTGTATCCCGCATCCTGCCCAAAGACAGCTGGGATAGGCTCCAGCATACCCACAACCCAAATGAGGATAAGCGGTATAGAAAATGGATGGATTAATAAAATATTAAACATAGTGCAGCTGCACAGTTGTCGAGTGGTTAGCATGTTGGCCACACAGTCAGGAGATTTTGAAGATCTGGGTTCGAATCACCGTCGGGCATCTCTGTGTGGGGTTTGCATGTTCTCCCCATACGTGTGTGGGTTTTGTCCACTAACTCAGGTTTTCTCGCACATTCCAAAAACATGCATGTTAGGTTAACTGTTAAATGTCTGCCTTGCGATTGACTGGCGACCAGCCCCGGGTGTACCCAGCCTGTCGCACAAAGTCAGCTGGGATAGCCTCCAGCATACCCCCAGCCCTAATGAGGATAAGCGGTATAGAAAATGGATAGATGGATGGACTCTATGTCATGCTAGACGAGTTTTAAAGCCCACAGCAGCTTTTCCATTGTTGGATGTTTTATTAATGCACTGTCCGATAAAGTTCCATCATTTGCCTCCACGAGTGGAACGATGCAATTTTTGCCGAGACTTAAAAACCAATGAATATTGATATTCTGACGAAAAGACAAAGCGCTCCGTTTCTAGATGAATGCTGTTATCAGGTTCTCTTGTATCTATAATCATTTTCTATATTAAAATGCCATAAATTGTCCTCCAGTTTGAGTCACATTGCCAAAGGGCTTTTGAATGTTTTAATCAGTACAAATACGGTCATGAAGAGAACCAAACAGAACATCAGAATGTGAACCCGTCTTAATTTTAGTTGGCAAGCTCTTCAAATGCGGTGGAAAAAAAAACATTAATGTACGACCACTCTAAAATATGATTAGATAAAATATTCAAACTCAATCTAGCCAAGATCCAATTTACCAATTTTTGTTCTATTTTTTATATTTGCAGATTGTTATCACAGAGAAAAGTGAGGGGAGGGTTGATTGTGTAGCTCATTTCAAATTAATGTAAAGTCAATATGGCTAAATGACTCCACGAAATGCACTGTTTAAAGGGGGAAATTACCATCTGACCCTGATTCTTGCAAGGAATATGTAATGTATTTGCAGGAAGCAATTATACCACCACTACAACTACCACTAATAATAATAATATTCAAATATAATCCACATTATTACTTTGTTTATGATTAAACAGAGGTTAAACATTAAATAAGTTTTGGCCATGGTGAATTGCAAACATGTCAATCGACTAATAAAAATACAAAATAAAATATAAAAATTAAAATAACATTAAAAATAAAAATTTAAGGCAAATTATGATTACATTATTCTTAAAACCACTATTCTTGTGACAAATATGAAGATGATTATTGTGATTTTGATAATTATTATGTATACATATAATGATAATTATTATTATTGGGCTTTTAGTTGATGCTATAATATGATGTAATAACTGGGCCATTCTTGGAGAAATGTGGGATATTAGTATTATTATTATATATACTAAAATAAAAGCAATAGTAATAATAATAAATGATTACTATTAGACGCTCCACTTGGAGGTGTCGGTTCTCGTCCCGGCCGCTGAAAACCAGAAATAAGGCATAAAAGAGAACACAAACCAAAACTCATGGAGCGTGACAGTACCCCCCCCCAAGGACGGATCCCCGCCAGCTTCCCCCACAGAGGGGTCCTGCTGGTTCCGCCAGGCATGTCGTCCCAGCTGTCCCCCGGTGGGATTCCGCCAGCGACCCACCACCTGTCCTCCCACCACCCATCCCACTTTTTGACTTTGGACTTTTGGGACTTTTGGGATTCGGCCTTGGGGGTGGGGATTACAGTCACACACCGTGAGGGGCCCCGGTGTTATGACAGGGGGGGCGCGGGGCTACCGTGAACGTGTTTCATTATTACCGTATTTTTCAGGAGGGGGTGTGCAGAAAATCATTTAATCTCCAAAAGGAGGGCGCTGCAAAAAAACAGACTGTGAACCACTGCTCTACGTTATTGCTCAGTGCTGGATCCGTGTCGCAGCACTGCAGCTAACATTACTAAATCAACTTTTTACCTTCAATCTGTCTGCACCCCGGGTTTGTGCCACAACGCCAACATGCCACGTCGTGGCATAGCAGAGCACACACACATACACACGAGGTGAAGGCAATGGGCAGTTGTGTTGTGAGTGCATCGTCTTTCTCATCTCTCATCCAACCATCCCCTCGGGAATACCGTGTAGTCCTGTGTATGTAATCCAGTAACACACACACATGCACACGGTGTGTCAGCTTTTATTGCTTTATGTCTGTGTCTTAGTGTATTCTTCATCCTTTATTGGTGGTGGTGGTGGGTGAAGGTGAGGGAAGAATGAGCTCATGGACTCAGCAAGCTTTTAAGGCTCCACTGCTTGGCCCAGTAAAATCACATAGATGATGATGTCATAACTACGACTATGGTAGGTGCACACGTATTTGGACAGACTTGTGTTGCCAGCTATTCAGACAATAATGGCAGTGAGATGACTTATTTGCAGTGAATGGAAATCTATAAATCTGTACAAGCTGTACACTGACTACTCTACAGCATCATATCCAAGTTTAATTACATACATTGAGAATGAAAAGCTTGCTGAAAGTGCTTAGTGTACTGCACACACATTTTTGCGAACATGTCTCTTCAATTTGAACTTTTTTCTCAACTCATTTGTTGCAAAAAAAAAAAAAAAAAAGTATCACATTATCGTGTCTCCACTTGCATGTCAGTGTCAGTGAAAATGTGTGGCGATGCCGAGAGGAAAGATGGGATGGTGGCAGGGCGGGAGCTCGCTGTTGCGTGACCAAGGAGCCCCTGGTTAAAAATACAACAAAGCAAATAAAAGATTTATTCTTCCTGAAAGTGGAGAGCCAGCAGCTGCTCTGGAGCGAGACTAGCTAAGGTATGTCCACCTCCACAGCGCCCTTTAAAAGCAGAGACAACACGTGCACGCTCACGATACTGTGCATACATGCAATCGGCACATCATGCCCTTATCATTTCATGACACACTCAGGAAGACCAATTAGGACAAAGCGGTAAAGATGACCGTGAGAAGCCGTCACTCCATCTTTCCGTCACCCTGCGGGATCAAGGCTGTGCGACCACTTGTCTCTTTTTTAATACTCAGACTCTGACGGCAATAACTGGTACAGCTGGCTGATTATGGTCCACAGCGCCATTTTGTCAACCAGATTAGAACAAAATGTCCCCTCGGGGTCATGCTTTACAACTCAGGCAGCCTTGGAGTTGGCCTTAATGATACACGATGTGGTATCAATATTCCACTACCACTTTTGACTTGGTTCACCTCTGACATTCAACTAGAGAGCAAATTCAGGCCTTACAGTACAGTTAAGGTAGCAATCCTTCCTTTATCGCAGTTAAATTGTTCCAGACTCGACTGCAAAATAGGATTCCTTATTTATAAATTGACTACTTTGGTAGTATTAAAAAAAACAGTTTATGACCTTCTAAATATGCTTTTAAACGTTATCAGAGCCCTCTAGACATTAAATAACACCCCTATAATCACTTGCACTCCCCAAATAATACATGTACTAATAGGAAATAAGCCATTTAAGACATAAATAAGAGTGTGTTGCTGTAAATGTGTTCCCGGGACGCAGACAGGAAGTGACGTTAGGGATTCATAATTGAGTTTTATGTTGGCGTGGGTTACGGCCAAAACAGTAGTCCAAGTTAGGGATAATTGTGCCCGTTGTGAGATAATTAAAAGCTGCATTAAAGGCCTGTTTTTCCAGCAACTGGGTCTGGTGCTTGTGTGTCTCACCGAACATTGCAGTAAGATTACTGGCACCTAGTGTACAATACTACATATGATCACAATGTCTTGTGCCTTCTCACAAGTAAGCACCAAGTCTTTACCTTCAAGTTACAAGCAAGTCCGAGTCAACCTTTATGAGAACCAAGCAAGTCGAGTCGAGTCACTGCTGCACGTTTAAATTAGGCCAGTTTTACAGACTCAAAGTTTAAAAACAAGAGTTATAGACTTTTTTTATTACATATTTGACAACAAACAACTTGTAGGGTCAAACAGAGCTGAGTTAAAAAAAAAACTACAACAAAAAAATAAATAAATGAAATAATAAATAATACAATTAGCTGTCCTGATAATTGAAGATTTCGAGATTAAAAGTGGTAAGTGTCATACGTGTTGGAGGGAAACTACAGCATAGTTCTTGAGTAGGCTTCAGACAAGCGGTTATTTCTCCGCCTTATTCCGAGCCCCCATGTGCTCAGTGACACACTTGTTGAATGAAGGTGTGATGACACTTGAAGGTTTAATATCAAATAGAAGTTACATGTAAGCAAAAAAAGACTTCCAAAACATTTTGAAGACCATTCCCCAACATATTTTATCCACAGCACTTATTCTTTTTCAGAATCCTACCAACAGAACTCCTGAACTTCCCAGCCTGTCAATCAGTGGGTTAGATATTATTGGCAGCAGACTAGACAATTGTAAAATTAGAAAACCCCTTACCGTTGCTTAAATTCTTTATATTTCCCCCCCTAACTCAATTTCACAATTATTTTCCAAGGATCAAAATGTAAAAATCTGAACATTTTACCAAAAACTTCCCATTCCTCCTAAAGCTAAGGAAATTCTTTACAAAGTTTTGGAATCAACCCTTCCAAAGAATTTCTTAGACGCAGGTTTTCTTTTGCGGATATTGTTTGTTGCTTCTGTGATTGGGATATCGAATCAACTGAACATCTATTTTATGATTGTATATATTGTATATATATTGTATATATATTGTCTATATATTGTATATTATTGTCTGAATTCTCTGTAAAGGATATCATGTTAGGAATGCAAGAAGGAGAAGAAAAATATTTAAATGTTATGAATGTAATTATAATTGTAGGTATTTTTTTTTTTATCCACAAATGTCGTTTCTTGAAAAGTAAAACTACCTTCCCCACCTTTCACAAAGAACTCGGCCATTTTTATTCCTCCCTTAAATTTATGGACAAAAAACAAGCAGTGGACTTACTTCACACAATCAAGACCTTGAAAATCACAGTATGCCCCCTGGCTGTTTTACTTTATTGAGTTATTTGTTTTATTTTTTTCCCTTTCATTTATTTATTTGTATTTCTTCTCTTTTGATTTTTCTGCTCCTTTTATATAAGTTCCTTCTTATTTGATGTGTTATCATGTAGCCTGGTCTGGCCTTAATCTTTGTTTGACTGTTTTCTCACGGTCTTTGCCAACGGTGTGTGTATATTTGTTAATGTGTGTGTTCTAATAATAAAATAAAAAAAAAGGCATATAAAATAATAATATATTAGTACAACCACGAGCCGCACAACATGTCCCTGAGCTGCGCGAGGCCATTTTTGTACCTTTCGGAGGATTAAGTAAAACACGCTTCTAACGTTTGTTTGCTAAAACCGCCAACTCTAAGAGAAAACAATAGCGCAGTGAAACTTCCGCTTGCTATACCGGAAGTTCCACCCATGACCCGTTTGGGTGGATAACCGGACAACAAAACAGAGCAGTTGGACACAACCAGGTTAGCATGGGTTGGCATCATCTCACCGCTACCCTCTAGTGCCTCGCCCCTCCACGTACGGCTCTCAGGTTCATAGCGGTCTCAGGCAATGCCTATAAAATAAAGTTACGACTTTTATCCCCTCAATTTACGTCTCAATTCTCATGATCTTGATGATTTTAATGCTTTATTTAACAGGCATTTACTGAGACAGCTATAAACACAGGGGTCTTGTGTGACCCTCGACCTGGGTCAAAGGTTAAATTACGCCTTTTTTTCCTCCAAATGATTTGAAAAGACTGGGCAGCTAGGTGAGGAGAACAACATAACTTCAGCGCTAACCGAACATTAGGTCAAAGTCAAGTCGAGTCTTTTTGGAACACTTGTCAAGCAAGTCACAAGTCCTAAAAACTGCGACTCGAGTCAGGTCATGTGACTAGAGTCTCCCATCTCTGCTTCTCACTGCCTTACACAGTATTTTTACTTTACTTAATGTATCCATTTTTACGCTTGAAAATGTTTAATCCAGCCAGTCGCAATTGATCTAAGACTATTAATCCATTCATTTTCTATACCGCTTATCCTCTTTAGGGTCACGGGGATGCTGGAGCCTATCCCAGCTGACAATGTCCAAAAATAAAAAAAGTGGTGAATTATGTACTGCTCTGTTTACTGACTTGGGGAATTGTAGAGTGGGTTGTTCCACTGCACGAAACTGGATGATCATTGGATAAATGCTGGGATTTGTCCCGTCCATCGGACACTGAGCATCTCTGGGGGTATATGAGGTATTGGGCTGGCCCGGACGCTCGGCTTCTGCATGATGATTGGATGATCTCTCTGAGGCAGAATCCTTTTTGACAGTAAAATGAGTGAATCAGCATTTTTGAAGTGTAAACCTCTAGTTTTTTGTTTTTCTGAATTGATCCGGAGACTTTAGTGATCCCCAGCGACTTTGTCTTTGTTCAGAACGACTAGGAAGAGAGGATAGCAATTGATTATAAGTAAATTAAATTAAATGAGGCTAAGCGACATTGGATGGATGGATAAATAAACACATATATGATGTAGGTCGGAAAAAATGAGTATCCCCTCCTTAAAGGACCAGCAGCCGCCACTGGTCTAGGACAAAGTCTCTCGACAAAGTAAATATCCATCCATCCATTTCCTCTGCCGCTTACGCTACTAGAGTCAAGGGGCTATGCTGGAGCCTAGGGACAAGTAAATGTGTATCGCTCATGTTGACAACCGCTTATGTCGACATGAGGTGCGTTGACTAAAATGGGTTTCACTTTTGCAAGAGTTAAGAATGTTAAAAAGCACAAAAAATTGTTTTTTATGTACAAACATTTAGATTGTTAATGCCAGGAGTTAGCCCTACTTTTTGCACAGTTGACAGACACATCATTTCTCTGGCTTCCGAGCTGCAACAGCACAATTATAAAGGAGATTTTCAGTATAGTCACACTTTTCAAACAGAAATCTCGTTTTTTTTGCTCCATCTTTACACCACACAGTAACCATCAAAATATATCCTTTACTTTGACACAAAGATCATCCACATAGATCTTGTACATCCATCCATCCATTTTCTTCCGCTTATCCGAGGTCGGGTCGCGGGGGCAGCAACCTAAGCAGGGAAGCCCAGAGGTCCCTTTCCCCCGGCCACTTCTTCCAGCTCTTCCCAACGAATGCCGAGGCGTTCCCAGGCCAGCTGAGAGACATAGTCTCTCCAACTTGTCCTGGGTCTTCCCCGAGGCCTCCAACAGCCAACAGGACCACATCATCTGCAAAAAGCAGAGATCGAATCCTGCGGCCACCAAGCTAAAACCCCTCAAAGGCCTGGCTGCACTTAGAAATTCTGTCCATGAAAGTAGTGAACAGAATTGGTGACAAAGGGCAGCCCATGCGGAGTCCAACCCTCACTGGATTTGCCTCAGCGACCGCCAGGGCTGCAGACCGTTTTGCCTTCCGGTACCTGTCAGCTGCCTCCAGAGTCCCATGGGCCAAGACGGCCTGATAGGACTCTTTCTTCAGCTTGACGACATCCCTTACCACTGGTATCGCTTGTACATGCATGGAAAAAAAATTACATTCAGTATGAATATGTAATTTGGCGGAGGAGGAGGAGGAGGCGTTGAACAGAGTTTTGACTGATGGCAAAAATTTCTTGTGAGTTTACGTACTTTAACTTCATTTAAATGAATATGGTACATTACATACTAAACTTAACACTATGATTTTTTTAATTCAAATTTGTAACAAAGGACAGGGAACGTTTTGGTATGTTGAGCAAAGGAACACTATGATTGGCTATCGTTAGGAGGATGGGGATGTTGGGAGATAACCAAGCTAACCAATGGGAGGGCAGCTTCTTCTTTGGTTTTATGTCAGTTAGTACCTATTGCTTTGGGGAGGGCAGTGTGAATGGTGGTATTGTACATTCATAATAAGCTACAGCTACCGCTGTCGAGCGGCTCTTATGAGTTTGAATATTTTTTTGTTAAATGGGACAAAAATTGGGTCGCACGGTGGCTGAGTGGTTAGCACATTGGCCACACAGTCAGGAGATCTGGAAGACCTGGGTTCAAATCTCTGCTGGGCATCTCTGTGTGGAGTTTGCATGTTCTCTCCGTGCGTGCGTAGGTTTTCTCCGGGTACTCCGGTTTCCTCCCACATTCCAAAAACATGCATGTTAGGTTAATTGGTGACTCTAAATTGTCCATTAGAGTATGAATGTGAGTGTGACTGGTTGTTTGTCTATATGTGCCCTGCGATTGACTGGCGACCAGTCCAGGGTGTACCCCGCCTCTCGCCCAAAGTCTGCTGGGATAGGCTCCAGCATCCCCGTGACCCTAATGAGGATAAGCGGCATAGAAAATGGATGGATGGATGGATGGATGGGACAAAAATTTATTCGAAGCCCATTTTGTATTATGAATTTTTCGTATCATGAGGTTTTCGTAAGTCAAGGTTCTGCTGTCTTATTGTTTTCCAGTAACCGTGATGTAACTCATTACTATTTCAAACATTAGAACTCTGTTATCATTACTGTTAGATATTCTTATTACATCTTTAGAGTCAGTATATGTCAGTGTATTTTCTCATACAAGGCCTTCTTGACATTCACATAGCAGAACTACACAACACTTACATATGACGAATCATGGAAAAATATTGATAGACAGACAATGGTTTCACTTGTAGAGGAAGTGCCATATAGACTTGTTATCAAATATATTGGTCTTATTTTTTAATACCATTTGAAAAGTTCTCTGATACCAACGCGGCCCAAAGAACTAGGGACAGAGACTAAAGACAAGTAATAGCCAGTACGTTCTTCTTTTCCTTTCAGCTTATCCCTTCAGGGGTCTCCACAGCGAATCAATTGCCTCCATCTAACCCTGTCTTCTACCTTCATGTCCTCTTTCACTACATCCATAAACCCTCTCTTTGGTCTTCCTCTAGGCCTCCTGCCTACCAGTTCAAAACTCTGCATCCTTCTACCAATATATTCACTATCCCTCCTCTGGACATGTTGGAACCATCTCAGTCTGGCCTCTCTGACTTTATCTTCGAAACCTCTAACATGTGCCTCTGATGTGGTCATTCCTGATCCTGTCCATCCTGATCATACACAAAGAGAACCTCAGCATCTTCATCTCTGCTACACCTAGCTCTGCCTCCAGTCTTTTCCTCACCAGCTACCACCACCACTAATAGCCAGTACATTAATGACAGTAAAATGTGCCAATGATATTATGCACTTGGCTTGTGTTTGACCCGAAAGGTCCCAGCGTATGTTGGCAACAGTAGCGTATTTTTCTAAACAAGTCCTTGCCCACCAGATCTAAACATCCTAATAAACGACTAAACAGGAAGCTTTTTTTTTATCAGGAGACAGTCTGTGGAGATCGAGAAGATAATGGTTTAATATTAGGAAAGCAATGGCTACTATAGAAGGACGACCGAGGTCAGGCTGAAGAAAATAAGGTAGTCTTTGGTATCATAAAAGATGATCTGGATATAAGGCATCTAATAACAAGGGGTCTGGGGGTATATAAATTGGCTTGTTGTGCTGTTTGTCTTTAGGATATGAAACATGTTAACCTCTGCGTTATATAAGGAATCGGTATCCCGCGACCCATCAGCCCAACATGTATAACAGCAAGTGGCCTAGCTGGCTCGGAAAGACTCGATGGTGTGTGGTGAGGCGGTCGAAATAATGTGACCCTGAGCTGGTTCACCAACTACCCACTTAGACGGATGCGTGCTTCTCCAGTGCTGCACCTTTCACCCTGTTCCATTTCGTCAATCCATGTTTTATTACCATCGACCGACACCTCTGACATGGTGCTCCAATGTCAAGAACTGAAATGTTTAGAATAGAACTACCAAACAGCAACGGACAAAAACAACCATATTTCGCACAAAAGTCGATGATATCAGGGATCTCTTTTGTCTGTGTACTCAGGGACATGGTCAACAATATAGAATGGAGCTAAGCCATGAGTAGGTTTGCAGACAAGTGGAAGTATTTTCAAATCAATTCTTTTGTTTTACTGGGAGTTAGCAGGGGAGTGTAGATCATAGTCTGCTGCGTGACAGGGGCACACATGGGCATTGTTAAAGAGGCTGACACACATGGTCGATCGTACACAAACGCGGAGGTATCTACTAAAAAAGACCAGACAAAGAGGCGTAAACAATCATTTCACCACAACATAGAAAAAAGAAGAGCCATTTTTCTTTACAATTTAAAAAATGTTGAAGGACTGACGACACAAATCCCAAAGCCTGTCAATGGTGAATGCCTGGATGGCATACACACTGACTTCTCCTGCCCTGTTGTGTTGGAAGCAATATCATTGTCTGACAAATGTTCCATACATCACAGCAGTTACTTCTGTAGCTCCTGTTTTGGCTCTCATGTGTCACATTTGCAGAATATCTCCGTAAAAGAGGCTACCAAAGCGTAGTTTTGCGTGCTACAGGATCTCCAAATTCTGCTCACAATGGCATACACCAACGCCACCAAAACCTACCAGATCACCAATATCCAAAAAAAGAACTGAATAGTTCCTACCTGATTTCTCTGTTGCTAAAGTACATTAAATCATTAATTTCATTCATTTTCTATACCGCTTGTCCTCATTAGGGTCACGGGGATGCTGGAGCCTATCCCAGCAGACTTTGGGCGAGAGGCGGGGTACACCCTGGACTGGTCGCCAGTCAATCGCAGGGCAAGTACATGAAATGTGTACGAATAATGAGATGTGCAGGCTTTAGGATATGGATTTCATCTTTGACCGGGCAAAGAATCCAAGACAGCATATCGACATTGAGGAGCAAATATTGATTTGAGGACACAGACAGCGTGCTTGAACCCTTAACACTCTTTTAGCACTTATGCGCACTCAGAGAGGATAAGGACCAGTGTCCCATCATCATACCCCATTGGGTGCCAATGATTGACCCTGGGCTGATATAGCAAGTGGAGTGACCTGGTGTTTATCAGGGAATGCAAAATCCGTTACCTCGCGGTCAAGACATTTTGAACTCTCCTGCATGTTTCCTTCATCTAAATCTAATGGAGAGCATTTGGGGATGGATGGCAAGGGAACTTTGCTAACTATGCCCTCCGTGAAGCCATCTTCACCACCTGGAGCAACATTCCCACAAGCCTCCTAGAAACATTGGCATCAAGCATGGCCAAACCCATTTTTCTGCTCATGAACAAGAATGGCACAGCCACTCATTACTTTCTCCTTTTTTGTACATTTTATTTTTTATTTTAGGGGGTTTCAGTTTTTTTAGCTATGATCTTAGACTTTTGATCAGCTGATGAACATCCCATTTCACTTTAATACTTCTTTGCAATAAATTGCTTACTTGTCATTGTTATTGTTTCACTTTGATTCCTTCTTCATTTTTTGAATTTTGAAGCTCTACTTCGAACCTCTTTATGATCCATTTCATTCCATAACATACCAGTTGGCGCTTTTTTTCAGGTTTCTCATCTCCAGTAAAAACTCCAATGTTAGTTCAAAACCCACCTTGGGTTTACAACATTAGAGTTTCATCACCTTTTTTTTTGTTAGATTCCGGCCTTCAATCTTGGGTAAGAGATGGAAAACGAGACGGGGATTGACACACATGGGGCGCCGAGCCCTTTTCGGGGATATGAAGAAAGTTGGAAACAACTAAAAGCTGTACCTGTCCGCAACAGTGAACTTTACTGATCTTTGTGTTATCTGAACAACCGCTCTGGAGTATCAATAGACAAGACGCAAGGTTGAAAAGTTCACCCATCTCTCCTTTGGAACTAATTAGAGCAGAAGGTCAGTAGATGCGTGCGTTGCTATCGGTTTATTGCTTTTATGGATTTAATGTGTGTTGAAAATGTGTGTGTGCGTGTGTGTGCGTGTGTACACTTCCAAGCTGTGGACACAGTTTGCCTCTTGTTTGCCACCACCAACACCACACACACACACACACACACACACACACGCTTTCATATTCATATTTACAATATACCCCCAAACAAATTCAAATGGGCGTTATCTTCAAGTAACCAGACAGCGAGAGACATATTAGAAAAGAAATGAAACAAAATGTTGTGTGACTAAAGCATTTTCTCCGGCACAACTTTTCCATTTAACTCAGTTTAATCAGGTATCGAAATGGAGTGCTGAATGGTTCTTTAAAGCTGAAGCAGGCTGGACTGCTGTGCGCCGGGTAATTAAATGGAATAATAATTAGCTGCGCGTGGAGGAGAGAAAAAGAGAGACAGGGAGAGAAAGTGGGGGCAACGAGTTTGAAGGAGCCACGGCGAAACTGGAATGCAAACAAAAGCGCCTTGTTGAAATTAAACAGCGAGATGTGAGCGCGTGTCAGAACCACCACGACGCCCTCTCCAGATGCCGCGGCATTGACCAGATGTCTGCTAACTTCTAATCACACATATTTAAAGGAGAGAGGGATTGGGAGATGTTGAAATACAAAGAGAACAAAGTGGAATATGAGAGTAAATAATAACACATCAGGATAATCGCACAGTGGGGGAAAAAATATCCGAGCTAAGAAGTAAAAACATGGAACTTGAGCAGTTGATTACCTTTGCAAAGGCGTCAAATAACATACAGTGTGCATAGCATTCTGCAGATGGTTGGGCAGAAGTCCATCCATCCATCTCCTTCATCTTATGCAAGGTCGAAGGGGCAGCAGCCCAAGCAGAGAAGCCCAGATGTCCAACTCCGCAGTTGCTTCACCCAGCTCCTAACAGCAAACCTGGGATGTTCCCAGGTCACTCTACAACATGTCCTGTGTCTTATCGAGACTTCCCATGAGTTGGACGTGTCCTGAACACCTCCCAAGAGAGGCGTCCGGGAGGCATCCTGACCAGATGCCGAGCCACTTCATCTGGCTCCTCGCAATACGGAGGAGCAGTGCTTCTACTCCAAGTTTCTCCCGAATGGCAGCGCTTCTCATCTGACCTCGAAGCCTTATGGAGGAAATTTTTTCAGCCGCTCGTACCCGCCATTTTGTCCTTTCGGCCACTACCCAAAGCTCATGACCATAGATGACTAGAAGTCGCTAATAATGAATAGGTGAAGATTTGAGTCATGAAACTGGGACTTGAGTCAGACTAGAGTCACACTTTTGATAGCTTGGACTTTACTCTGAAGACCTGACGATACTTGAGATTTTCCGTGAATGTAAAAGTATTCAACTAAAGTGATCTACTGTATTAACATCCAATCGGGTTTAAAAACAAACAACAAATGGGTGGATTACATTTCTGTGCACTAAATCTGGAATACTATGTCAAAACTCTTTTGCTGTCACTAAGTCTTGTTCACACAGATCTTATTTTATTAAAACAAATAAAACAATTCAGACAAATAGATTGTCACATTGTTAAAATAACATTTATTTGGGGGGAAACTAAATAGTGCATATGACTCGGAAGGACTGGCCTGTTATTGGACAAGCCTATCCCTTCAGACTTGACTAAACCTGTCTTATCTTGATTTCAGACTTGATTGACTTTACCTTGAGACTTATCTTGAGACCTGAGATTAAATACTTGAAACTTACTCGAGACTTGCAAAACACTGACTTGCACCCACCTCCACTTTGAGGTAGTGGAAAGTCACACAATCAGAGCCCACACTCAGCGTCCTGTACATAACACCCCCAAACGCCACTTCTCAGATTTCAGTTGTATTTGAGTCATTAGTTATACAGTGGAACCTTCGTTGTCATTATTAATCCATTCCACAAGGCCCAACGGAAATCGAAGCAACATCAAAAACAGAAGCATTTTTTCCCATAGGAAATCATGTCAATCCATTTAATCCTCCCTGTCCACTTTGTTACAAGTTCTTTATTGACTTTAATCATGTTTATTGACTACTATATAAAAACATTTGGCGCTTGTAAAACTTTCTCTGGCTTGGTGGGTTGTGGTCCAGGCGTAATGTAAGCAAAAACACGCAGAACACCCAGAAATACAAAGTTGATTGCCTCAACGGTGCAGGGGCACAGTGCCAAGAAGAAAGAAGGAGACAGAAACAGAGTTGTCCAGTGTTCTGCATGCATTATATGAAGAACTAAACCAATACCACAAGCATGTAATAAATATGATTAAACGATTTTCCAGGCCGGAATCAGTCTGAAGTGTCGCACCTCTATCTATGCATTCATCTCTGAGGTTATATGAACAGTACATCCACCGGTCACATCAAGTATTACATAAAGAGTTTAACTGCATTACAGCACAATCTGCAGGCAGAACTGAATTTGAATTTATGAGAAAGAAGATAATATTTATCAAAAGCCAAATCCTACAAAAACTGGAGCATTGCACTATTTCTATAAAAGCTACATTTTTCTTTTACAGCAACAAGCAAGGCCACGTTATATCGGCTGCTAAACGGTGTGTCTCACTTCCTCTGAAGTGAAAAAATGTCATTAAAACCAAAGCTAAACAAAGCTGCCCTCACAGGTTGTAATGTTATTTTGTTGGTCATGAACCTCAGTAGCAGCAAAAGAAGGAAAACTAAGTCCAAGTACACAATAAGCAGCCAGATCGAGAGCTAATGGAATTGAGTTATCTGCTGATTGCTGCCAATGTTGTCTTGAACTTGGATTGAAAAGGGGGCATCAGGTAGCGCCCCGCAAGCTCATGAGGTGCCCACAAGCCTGCTTTTCAGTCAGCTTTCCAGATAATAATGTGACAACACTTGAAAGAAATGCATTCTGAAATCCAGAATATCCATTCTTCATATCGGTTAGTGCCCTGCGACTGACTGGCGACTAGTCCAGGGTGTACCCCGCCTCCCGCCCAAAGGCAGCTGGGATAGGCTCCATATGACTGCATAAGACTTGGAAGGACTAGGCCATGTTATAGGACAAGCCTACAACTTTAAACTTGACTAAACGTGTCTCATCTTGATTTGAGACTTGACTTGGACCTGCATGCCTTTACTCTGAGACTTTTTTACAATTAAATTTAAACAGGAGTAGATACGAGCAATTGCAATGCCAGTGCTGGAGAGAACGATTAGCGGACAAAGAAGGGTTAAGAAAGTCCAGTGGCTCCAGCTGCAGTGCCATTTCGCCCCTGCAGATAACGCCATCAAACCTTTTTCTTTCTAAAAATGCAACTACTGTACGTGGCGATCTACTGTAGATGAACTGACTACAAACTGTGATTGTCCATTGCAATGACGCAACGTGGGCCGCACAGACAAAAGTAGTGGCCATGCTGGGGTAGTAATCTCATATCTGGCTTGGACTCACACTCCTCTGCATTTATTGGGGCTCAGTCATGTTTGCGTGTTCCATCACTTTATAATACAACACTATATTAAAACAACTTCCCGGTCTTGTAGACTACTTTGAGTTGTGCCGTTTCTTTCTTTTGTGGAAGGAATGGTCACACTGGCTTCACCACTGTAGATGCAAGGCATTCAAATTCATAAAACTATTTTTCTAATATGCCGATGTTATGCTCCTCCCTGCGCCAGCACCTTATCGTGGTGGAGGAGTTTGTGTGTCCCAATGATCCTAGGAGCTAAGTTGTCGGGGGCTGTCATGCCCCTGGTAGGGTCACCCATGACAAACAGGTCCTAGGGGAGGCCAGACAAAGGGTGGCTCAATAGACCCTAATGATGCACAATAACAATGGACTTCGTTTTCCCTCGCCAGGACGCGAGTCACCGGGGCCTCCCTCTGGAGCCAGGCCTGGAGGTGGGGCACGGTGGCGAGCTTCTGGTGGCCGGGCCTGCACCCATGGGGCCCAGTCGGGCACAGCCCGAAAAGGTAACGTGAGTCCCCCCTCCCATGAGCTCACCACTTGTGGGAGGGGGCAAAAGGGTTGGGTGCAAAGAGAGCTGGGTGGCGGCCGTAAGCAGAGGCCTTGGCGGTCCCATCCCCGGCTACAGAAGATAGTTTTCGGTACGTAAAATGTAAACCTCTTTGGCAGGGAAGGAGCCTGAGCTGGTGCGTGAGGTGGAGAAATTCCGGCTAGATATAGTGAGACTCACCTCAATGCACAGCAAGGGCTCTGGAACCAGTCCTTTCAAGACGGGCTGGACTTCATTCCACTCTGGTGTTGCTGGCAATGAGAGGCGAGGAGCAGTGTGGTTTTCGTCCTGGTCGTGGAACTGTGGATCAACTCTACACTCTCGGCAGGGTCCTTCTTGAGGGTGCATAGGAGTTTGCCCAACCAGTCTACATGTGTTTTTCGGACTTGGAGAAGGCATTCGACCGTGTTCCTCGGGAAAAACTGTGGGGAGTGCTTCGGGAACATGGGGTATTGGACCACCTAATCCAGTCGGTTCGTTCCCTGTAAGATCGTTGTCAGAGTTTGGTTCACATTGCCGGCAATAAGTCGGACCCGTTTCCAGTGAGGGTTGGACTCCGCCAGGGCTGCCCTTTGTCACCTGTCACCTTTGTCACTGTTCACTACTTTCATGGACAGAATTTCTAGGCTTAGCCAGGGCGTTGAGGGGTTTCAGTTTGGTGGCTGCAGGATTTGATCTCTGCTTTTTGCAGATGATGTGGTCCTGCTGGCTTCATCGAGCCGTGACCTTCAACTCTCACTGGATTGGTTCGCAGCTGAGTGCGAAGTGGCTGGGATGAGAATCAGCACCTCCAATTCAGAGTCCATGGTTCTCGCCCGGAAAATGGTGAAGTGCCATCTCCGGGTCGAAGATGAGCCTCAAGTGGAGGGGTTTAAGTACCTTGGGATCTTGTTCACGAGTGATGGAAGGATGGAAGGTGAGATGGACAGGCGGATTGGTGCAGCGTCTGCAGTGATGCGGACTCTGCACCGGTCTGTTGTGGTGAAAAGAGAGCTGAGCCAAAAGGCAAAGCTCTCAATTTACCGGTCGATCTACGTACCTACCCTCACCTATGGTCATGAGCTTTGGGTAGTGACCGAAAGGACAAGATCGCGGGTACAAGCGGCCGAAATGAGTTTTCTCCTCAGGGTGGCTGGGCTCTCCCTTAGAGTTAGGGTGAGAAGCACTGTCATCCGGGAGAGACTCGGAGTAGAACCGCTGCTCCTCCACATTGAGAGGAGCCAGATGAGGTGGCTCGGGCATCTGGTTAGGATGCCTCCCGAACGCCTTCTTAGGGAGGTGTTCAGGGCACGTCCAACCGGTAGGAGGCCTCAGGGAAGACCCAGGACACGTTGGAGAGACTATGTCTCTCAGCTGGCCTGGGAACACCTCGGCATCCGCTGGGAAGAGCCAGACGAAGTGCCCGGGGAGAGAGAAGTTTGGGCTTCTAGGCTTAGGTTGCTGCCCCCGCGACCCGACCTTAGGTAAGCGGAAGAAAATGGATGGTAGATGGATGGATGGGCCAATGGTATGAATGTGTTTAACAGGCATGTGGATAGAGGTAACATCGAGGGTGGTGCCATTATCGCCGCAGTGCATCATCCTAAAGCTTTGGTAACCCAGTCCAGGTCTGCTATGCTTCGCTTCCAAGAGTGGGCTATGGCCTCCTGAGGTAAAACAAACACGAAAACAGCAAAGTGGTGCATCTGTAATCACCTTAGATACATCCAGGCTCGGGCTCCAGCTAAGGGCTTTTCATTTCCCGTGCTTTCAATTTGTTTTCACAGCAGTTTTCAGCAAATTTAATTTGTTAATTAAAGCAGCAAAATGAAATGCTGAGCATTATTGACGAGATGCTAATTGGGTTAGTGTGGAAATTAGACATGGTGGGAGGGGAGCGTGGAGGGAACGGGCTAATGAGAGGGTTGAGGGGGAAGAGAGGGCGTTTTGGGGGTGTCACAAGGACAAATCACATTACCAAGCAAAGCAAGGAAGACTACATGCCAAGCGGTTCCTTTGAGGCCATATGTAACACGGTTATTCGGTATTCCCAAAAGAGAGGTGAGACATTTCAGCCCAATGCTGTTCTCAGTCGCCGCATATGCACTCTGAGGTTCATTGGCAGAATTGAAGAAAGTTGCTCTCACTTTGTCAGAGCACACAACTGCGGTGCGTTCAAAGACTGCTGGGATTACAATCTGGGCAAAACACTGAAACAAAACAGCATTAACATACCAAACCTACTGACTTTCTAACAGTATATTCTTCCTCCAATAAAGCAATAGCATTTATTTCCAAAATTATTATGGGCAAATATGAATTGACATAATAATTCATTGGATTTTTATCACTGCTTCTGAAAGTTTTCTGATTCAGTCCAACCCACAGACTGGTGGTTGGGGACCAAGTCTAAAGAAATCATATCTAATTAATCCATTCCAGAAACCCAAAATGTTAACACAAAATACTTCGTTATAATTTTACGCGCCGAAAACAATTTAAAATGCATATACCAGTATACATGTAAAAGGTGAATATATTTACACACACGCGTGCATTTAACATATTTAACATCACTTTTACTCTGATTGATTACTTGCTTTTTGACAAAAAACTTTGACTTTTGCTGTGACTTATNTTAACACAAAATACTTCGTTATAATTTTACGCGCCGAAAACAATTTAAAATGCATATACCAGTATACATGTAAAAGGTGAATATATTTACACACACGCGTGCATTTAACATATTTAACATCACTTTTACTCTGATTGATTACTTGCTTCTTGACAAAAAACTTTGACTTTTGCTGTGACTTATTTTTAAAAAAACACAGCCAACCATCCATATCCAAATCCAAATCCATTTTCTTTGTATAGCACATTTAAAAACAACAAAGTTGACCAAAGTGCTTCACAGCATAGTTAAAATAGAGTACATCAAATAACAATAAATATAAAACAAATGGTAATATAAAATCACAAGACAAAAAGAACAAATAGAATTTAATTACGATGACTCTCAGTTTGTGTTAAAAGCCAAGGAGTAAAGATAAGTTTTTAAACGCGTCTGAAAAACTGACAAATTTGGTGCAAGCCTAACATGTAGCGGCAGTTTGTTCCATAACGCAGGACCTCTGACTGAAAAGGCCCGGTCCCCCCGGCTCTTAAGTCTGCTCATCGGCACTTTCAATACAATCTGGTCTGCAGATCTGAGAGATCTGGAAGGAGCATAAGGCGATAAAAGCGAAGAAATATAAGAAGGAGCTAGACCGTTAAGAGATTTAAAAACAAACAATAAAACCTTAAAATCAACCCTAAACTTGACTGGAAGCCAATGTAAAGATGCTAAAACCGGAGTAATGTGTTCCCTTTTTTTAGTGTTGGTTAAAAGACGTGCCGCAGCATTTTGCAGAAGCTGATGGCGGTGCATAAACCTGGTGCATATCACCAGGCTAGTGGTGCATAGCTCTAGGCCTATGGGGCATATCACCAGGTCTATGGTGCATGCAGGCCTATGGTGCATATCTCCAGGCCAGAGTAAAGCGTGTTGCAATAATCCAGCCGGGAAGTAATAACGGCGTGGATCAGGGTTTCAAAATTAGATGATGACACAAAGGTCTTAACTTTGGCTAAGAGACGCAAATTATAAAAGCTGGTTTTAACCACATGATAGATCTGTTTATCCAATTTAAAATCAGAGTCCATTTTTACACCTAGGTTCGCCACTAAAGGCCTGACAAAATTTCTGAGAGGGCCCAGGTCAGGAGGTAATACTGAAGAACCACTAAAATTAAAAACAATAACTTCAGTCTTACTTTCATTGAAGTGCAAAAAATTTAGTGCAAGCCAAGCTTTGATGTCATTAAAACACTCTAAAAGCACGTTAAAAGAACTGCGGTCATTCCTTTTAAGCGGGACATAAAGCTGAGAGTCATCGGCATAGAGGTGAAAGGACACACCATGCTTTCTTAAGATCGAGCCAAGGGGGGTCATAGACGGGGCACAGAGCTGCAGGCACTCTTGCCAACTTTTCAGTAAGAAAAGTAGCTATTGGCTGTACTAGAAGTCGCTATATGATGTCATTGTATAATTTCAATATAATTTGCATATGATGATGTAAAATGGTGTAGGAAAAAATCATAACATTGTAGGAGAGACAAAAAAGTGAGTAAAAACTACAAATAAACGTTATTCTTGATTTCTTATTTTGGTCATCATTTAATCAAAATATAATAACTAATATTTATTTTCTGCTTTCATTTTTCAGCAAAGTGGAGCAAACAACATTTGCGTTTTAGATCTCGCTGTGTAAAACATGGAAAGCTCCACCACTGCGGCATTGCGACTCGCGAATGCTTGATTCATTTTCACTTTCAATGTGTGATTGTGACTGTCAACAGCACCCGCTGCTGCTCGGTGAGAATATCAAATGCAGAACAATATGTGCTTTCACAATACTGGGGAAAACTCCCCAGCGACACCACAAACTGTTGCTACATTTGTCGCTTGACGCTTTTGAGAAAATAGAGTACAGTACATACGCCTGTTGGCAACACTGGCTGGGGTACAATGACCTCCTGTTCTGGTTTCCATGCCGACATCCTGCTAACAAGGATGTTCATTCACCCTTCATTCATTTTCTATACCGCTTATCCTGATTAGGGTCGCAGGTATGCTGGAGCCAGTCAATCGCAGGGCACATGTAGACAAACAAAGACATACATGCACCAGGTTTATGGTGCATATCACCAGGCCAGTGGTGCATATCTCCAAGTCTATGGAGCATATCACCAGGGCTATGGTGCATGCAAGTCCTATGGTGCATATCACCAGGCCAGTGGTGCATATCACCAGGCCAGTGGTGCATATCACCAGACCAGTGATGCATATCTCCAGGCCTATGGTGCATGCACCAGGTCTATGGTGCATGCAGGCCTATGGTGCATATCTCCAGGCCAGTGGTGCATATCTCCAGGCCTATGGTGCATATCTCCAGGCCTATGGTGCATGCACCAGGTTTATGGTGCATATCTCCAGGCCTATGGTGCATATCACCAGGCCAGTGGTGCATATCACCAGGCCAGTGGTGCATATCTCCATTCCTATGGTGCATATCTCCAGGCCTATGGCGCATATCGCCAGGTCAATGGTGCATATCACCAGGCCTATGATGCATGCAGGCGTATGGTGCAAATCTTCAGGCCTATGGTGCATATCACCAGGTCAATGATGCATATCTGCAGGAATATGGTGCATATCTCCAGGACTACAGTGCATATCACCAGGCCTATGGTGCGTGTGAGTGACAGCAACAACAGAGTGCATCTTTTATGTGTGAAAGATTTGTGTTAGGTCTCTGTGGTAGATAAGCATGTTGCCATACTTTTTACAAAACAGAGTAGAAAATATTCAAGTCAAGTCTTTATGTTTATATTTGTCATTAAAAACTTTGTATAGAAATGGACTGCTAGCGTATGCAGTGATCAACATAAGACAAGAAAAAAATAAAATAAAAAAGTAGCAAACGGGAATAGAAAAAACTGACAGAATATTGTATATGATATATACAATGAAAACAAGTCTCTAGACCCCAAATATACAAAAAGCTTATATTGGGGTCATTATGGCAATTTACCAACCCCATGGTGGGTCATTGGTAGTGATGTTAACACAAGAAATGTGATGTGCAGAAATTCTTTGCTGATATTCCCCCGTGTGATGAGCTCTTGGATGCTCATACATCTATTGATGAATCACACACAAAGGAGTATAAACCTCTTTGCTTAATTATCTCATTGAATCCTTAGAGCTTTGCTGAGCTCACTACCAAGAGCAGTATATCTCCCTTCAGGCATGTTGGGCCACTACACTACTAATGAGCAGGATTCACTCATTTGGCTTGACACCCCTCATGAGTGAATTGATAGAGGTGTTGGGCTTGCAGGACTGAGGGAGAAAGGGGATGAAAGTCAGCAAAAGCGGCCTGAGGACGTCGAAAAAGACAAACACAGAATGATAGGGGAGTGTGTTTTTTTGGGGGAGCACGGTGGGAGAGGAAACGGGGCAGGGTAATAGTCTGTGAAGCAGTTGAATTAGGGGGATGATTATGGCGCTAATTACAGACTGGAACTTCATTGATAAGGTGCCAGACGTGCTGCAATGGGCTCCGTAATGTTATAAATTTACATAATTTGTGAATGGGGAACGTTTATTCCAATAACTGTCATCCATGAAAAGTGACCAACAAATGACACTTTTACACCGCACAGTGCCAAACTAAAATAAATGGCTTCATCTTGGGGTTGTTTTTCCACTTAAAATAGCACCACACCTCCTGGAAAGCAGCATTTACCATACATTTCGGACTATAAGCCGCACTGCTTTTTATAGTTGGCCTGGCAACATACATTCCCGGGGTGACTTAAAATGACTTAAGTGAACATGTCCTGCCTTTACTCTAGAGTGCGGTGATGGTTAGAGTTTTGGCAACACCAAGTATCTGCAATAGTTCAATTAGTTGATTTTGTGAAACAGTTAGGACAGACACATAACAGACACATTGAATGATGCATAGCATCTGATACACCTTTACCTTGGGGACTCTGTAAGTAATGTGCAACTAATTATACAATACTTGCTACCTAGAATTTATGTTTATGTTGCTTGACCAGACACTAGACATACCTTGTAGTGTCTTCTTCTTTCCTTTAGGCTTACCCCTTCAGGGGTCGCCACAGCGAATCAATTGCCTCCATCTAACTCCGTCTTCTGTATCCTCTTCTCTTGCGCCAACTACCTTCATGTCCTCTTCCACTACATCCATAAACCTCCTCTTTGGTCTTTCTCTAGGCCTCCTGTCTGGCAATTCAAAACTCAGCATCCTTCTACCAATATATTCACTCTCTCTCCTCTGGACATGTCCGAACCATCTCAATCTGGCCTCTCTGACCTTATCTCTGAAACCTCTAACATGTGCTGTCCCTCTGATGAGCTCGTTCCTGATCCTGTCCTCCAGTTCTAGCTCTGCCTCCTGTCTTTTCCTCAGCGGTACTGTCTCTAAACCAAACATCGCTGGTCTCACCGGAGTTCATACCTTGTAGTGTACCTTATAGTACTTGGTGTGCCAATTTGAAAAGTGGCAATTCAAATGTTTTGTTGCCACATGCTCACTACAATGTTTCAATAAATCTTTTTTTTGAGTTACACCAATTATCTTGTATTTATAACTGGGGAAGGGACCACTTTGTCTTCTCCAGCAAACCTGAAAGACTCTGAATGACGATAAGATCTGGATTCCTTTGTGGTCCGTCCATGTGTGAAAATTATGTCTCATTATCCCTTAACCACTTTTTCTATTGAAAGCTAATGAACTCTGGAGTGCTATTTTGGAATATTGACGTTTCATCAGGGAATATAAAGTCCAATAATGGGAAAAAATGTTGTCATGGTGGTCATCTGACCTGATTGTCCAAGGTCACATAACGGTTCTAAACCTAGAGTTGACCGACTGAAACAAATGCAGATGATAACACTGCCAATAATCCCTGTAGTATTTGCTTAGATAAATCCAAAGTGTCACAGTGTTTAAAGTACCTTGGACAACCCTTGTGCATGAACACTGAGCTCCCTCATAACTTATATTTTCTGCTCTTAATATGCACGCTCATTAATTTGTTATTGGATAAGGTGTAAGCTGAACACAGTCGATGGCTAAAGGGTGCATTGTTGTTAATAAAGTGGAAATTAAATTTGGATAAAAACACAAAATGCAAGCTTGGCCCTTTTTCAAAAACCCGCATATACACCTGGTGGTCTCTCCCCTTGCATGTTTTGAAGTGGTTAACACCAACTGATTTGCGAACCAAATTACAGTCTTTCCTAAAGTCAGATTGTTGCCCCTGACCACCATGAAAAACAGACTGAAGGCACTGTGTAGCATTTCTACAAGATTTAAATTTGGAACCGTTGTTTTCCATAATAACCCATTTGGAAAGGGTGAGTACGAATCCCATTCATGGCCCCCATTAGCAAATATCCTCATCCAGGAGAGTGCACTTGGCAATGCATATCAACCTGAAAAGGGATTGAATTGTTTGGTGCCACTGTCTTTCATGCTGCCAGTAAATACATCTATCTTGTTCATAACAATTTGCGGCTCTGTGTTTGGCAATCATAAAAAGGATACATTTGCAGAAGATATGAGAGCTGTTCTTTTGAGAGAGCTGATTACAGCAGACACCATCTGTGTGGAGCACACAGCTGCCTGCCTCATCAGCACACCTAATATTCCAATGGAGGGGCCCTAAGTACCTGGCAAACCCAAGTAGATAGATAACAAAGTGCCTATTAAATAACGGACAGAGTGGCTCTAGGAGGTAGTGGTTGTGGGGCTGATGGTGTGTGGTGGGAATTAGTCTTTTAGCTCATCACACACTCAAAGATGAGATAGCCCTAAATTCTAATTAAAACTCTCATAGCATGGAAGATGGTAATTTTGATCTTAGGAAGACTGCTAAGTTTAATGTGGAAAGGTTGTCCAAGACTAACCGACCCCCCTCGCTCACTCTCGCTACGTTTCGGTTGAAATCAATACTATCAGTCCAGCATGGTAGCCACTCCGAGTCCTGGTTTTGTCGTAATTTGCAAAGCAGATAATATGGATGAAGAAAAAAACTAATGTGAATGTATTTGGATGCTTTCCCATCAAAGCCATAATGCTGCGCCCTCCTAATCACATGTTTTTTTCACATAATAAATGACTACATTTCTAATAAACTGGTAAATTACACATTTCTAAACCAAGGAGGTTACTTATTGATATGGATTTATTTGCTCATCAGCGTGTCACACTCCAGTTTTGATATTCTACCTTCTTCAGAAATACTCCCATTAAATGAGGTAAATTAAGACACAATTTGGTCACCAGTCAAGCAGCTGTCTGACCAAGCAGCCAATCAATCAACTAACCATCCAAACGTGCAACAACGAACCAACCAGTTAGTCAGTTGACTAACCAATCAACCATTCACTGACTAACCAATGGAGCATTGGACCAACCATTTATTAAATCAACGTACTCATTAATCAACTAACCAAGCAATAATCCAAACCAGTCAATCAATCCATAAATTAACTACCTAACAAACTGTGCAACTGTACAACCAACTGTCTGAAAAACCATCTGGAAAGAAAAACACTAAATGTCGTTTGACAGAATGACCAAACAACCAACTCATCAATCAACTAACTAACCAACCAAACAATAAAAAAACAACCAACCAACCAACCAACCAACCAGGAAACTACTCGACCAAACATTTATTCAACAATAAATACATAAATCAACAAACTGGCCAGGTGGTCACGGCACAAAAAAAACGTCCGAACAACCATCTGTCCAACCAACCAACGCATTGATTAACTAACTGACCAACCATTCACTACACAATCAACCCAACAGCAAACTACCCTACCAAACATTAATTCACCAATTAAATACACAAATCAACAAACTGGCCAAATGGTCACTGCACAACCAACTGCAAGACTAACCATCTGTCCAACCAACCAACCAACCAACCAACCAACGCATCTATTAACTAATCAACCAGCCCACATTGGTCAAGCAGAAAGCAAAAGATTTCCTCAATAACAACCAGTGAGAAGTGGAGGCAAATGAAGTGTTATTTTTGCCTGTGCACTGCAGATGTCATTATGTACAAACAGTTTTACATATTATATATATATATATATTTATTTTTTATTTTTTATTTTTTTATTTTTTTTAATTTTTACATATTATATTATTGTTGGAAGGAGAGAAGTCACACAGTAATTATATGTACACTCTCAAATTGCTCCTTTATTTTGTTAGTTATGTTTACTGCGCTGCCTTTTATTTATCTCATCTAGTAGTTGCTGCTGACTCTCTCTTGCTTTTCCCCTTTTTGTCTGTCCTTTTTTTTACAGCTCATTACCCCAAAACAATTATACACAGCTTTTCAGTGGAAGCCTGCTGTTGCTGCTGCTTGTGCTGCTGGCTAAAATAAAAACACTCAGTGAGGACACAAGACGATGGATCGCGGTGTCAACACCAAAGTTATCATCACCTTGCTTGATTTATATTTCTGCAGTGCATTTTTTTCCCAGCGCACTTGCAAACACACACAAGAACACAGACGTGCAAAGTTTTCTCAGATGAGGATGCTTGGGGTGGTGTTAGAGGCCCTAACTGAATGGCCATCATTCTGATAGAGAGTCTTCACGAGGCTGTTAAATTAAACAGCCAATTTCCGCCTGTAATTGGATAGTGACATATTTGTGGTCCTGCTCCCTGCTGTGAGACCGAAGGAAAAAATAGGGCGGAGAAACGCCTTAAACATGGTGTACTTTTGTGATACCCCACTGGCCTTAGACTTTTGTCCGTTGAAATGGGAAAACAACAGTCACGCCTCATGTAAGACTGCAATTGCGTCTTAAAATCTAATTAAACTGAAGAAAGTGTTAGTATTTTTAAAAAGCGCACAATAATGGGATAAATATCTTGGGGTCAAACATTAGGAATTCCTTCAGTTAGTCTTTCCCATGGCTGCAAGAACAGACGCTTTAATTGCCATAAATACACACTAATTAACAAGCTGGAGATCCTCTGATGTTTTCTCTCCTTGCCCTACCCACACTTTAGTGCAAAACTACCATTTACAGTACACCAGAGTTATTTGTTAATTACAGGCTGAGTGGGAGAATGAAGCAGGTCATATGCAGCAGATGGAAATACCTTAGGGGTTTTAATCCTTGCATAAAGTCTTTTCCCACACAACCTATCTGGGGTGCACTGATGATGGGGAGCCGTCGCTGGGATAAAACACTCAAATGAGCCATGCATGAGGCACAGAAGGATCAAACCAGTTGCCCGCTTCTGTTACGATTACGTCTCGGCATGGCGTTGACGACGCCGATGATGCAGAGATGCCACTCCAAAGTGCAGGTAAGCTTGCTTTTTAATGAAACACGATTGAACTCAGCGACAACCAAACAACAAACAATCGACAATACTCCAACAACTAAGAGTGCGCACACCTGAACTTAAATGTGTGCGTAATTCAAGTGAAGTGAACCAATCAGGAAAGGCAGGAAAAAACATACAAAAACAGGAAATTAACACAACACAGGCATACTAATACAAATTAAACATACTGTCACGCACGCAAACACACAGATGGTGACAGCTTCATCGCTTTGCTTGTCCTTCACCCCCTTCTTAGTTTTCAAACTCTGGGTTTATTTTTTGTTATGTTGCAGACTAATGATTAAATTAAACGTAGACAGTTTTTCAAGATTTTAAAAATGAAGATTTCAAGTTATTCTGATATTCGGCACCAAATTTTGGTAAAGTCGGGTGTTCCACTGTATTAGAAAGCGGTCATAACCTTCTGTTGCATTTGCCCGTGTTGTCCTGCCATATGCTTGGTAAAGGGAAAAAAAAAACGACATCACTAACCAGACTAGACTGATGGCAAACCTTGCAGCATTGTAGCTATCTGCTACTTTTATCGATGGAGGTAAGCTGGTAGAAGGATCTTGTGTTTATGCGTTAATATAGTTCAACTCTCGCAAAATTAGACAAAGAGAAGGTAAAACTAATGTCTGTTTGACATAGTTCGGTGGGTGTGTAAAACAAGTGCACGGCAGTAAAACACACCCGTCGCTAACAATTCAAGCTGTTCAACTTGAGCATCAACAGTCTAGTCAGCCAGCCGACCGAGAGCAGTCGGTGTCGGGGATGAGACAAGGCCATAATCCAATTCTGCATTTTACATGGCATCATGCCTCTGCATTTGACAGCATGACTGATGTGTATGTAAATGTACTTTGAGGAAGGCTGTGAGCAGCTAGTTAAAGCAGACATTTAGAGCTGCTCTGTCAAAGATGAATGCAAGGGAGGAAAGAGAGGAGGCAGGCATTCCAAAATAAAGACAACTATTGATCCACGAATGAAAGAAGATGGACACCAGAAGAGTCACGGACAAGACGTCAGCTTCCTCCTGAGCATCGCTCAGACTTCATAGAGAGGCAGTTTGACAGCTTCACAATAGCGGACTATGGGGAGTCTGTATCGGACATGCACCGAGCTGGAAAAGGTTACTGCCTTTTGGAGTAGCCTCTCTATTGTCCCTACTCACCTCTGATCCCACTTTTCCCTGCACTGTTTTGTAATTCAATAGAGAGGAAGCAATGAACACTGAAGCCAAGACACTTAATACAAATGGAATTTATCCTCATGACATGATGTGTGTAGCAGTGCAAACCATTTGTGTTATGGGAGCCATGGATATAACAAAGTCCATGGGGGGGGGCTCCAATCTGCTCACCTGTTTCCACAGCAACCGAGGAAGGAGCAAGGGAGTTTCCATCACTCATACATGCATCTTCCGATCATCAGTCATCACACCGCATCCTTGTCTTTGAACTTAGTATGCAGGCACCGGTGTGCATAAGTGGGACCGCTAATACGTCTGGATGTTGTCAATCTGTTATCCATGAACCCATTTATTTTCTGTCCCCCGTGATGGACAGTTGTGTTGACTTGAAATGATCGGACGAAGTTCATCAATTACTGTGAGGCCTGTGACAAGTGAGTGGTTTGTGACAGAAAACATTTGAAGCAGACAGATGAGTAGTGCTTGTTGTTCTTGTAAATTTCTCAACTGAATTTAGTAGGCTTCAGTAAGGAAACCAATGCACGGTAACCTAACGATACTGTTCCCGCAGTACAGTACCGGGTTTGCTTGGCTCTACTGGTCTTGGTTTAAGGCAGCCAGTTAACCAAACAAGAACCCACATTGACCCCCTGTGTTGGCACAGGAGATGCAAAAAAAAACAACAGCAGCCTCTGATAGTCTTTTGTTATTTTCGGCAGGTGTCCACACTAAAAAAGAGACAACGTTATTCGAAAGAAATCTGAGGGCAACAAGAAGATTGCCCAGCGAAGTGGAGATTGTGGATTATAATAATGTAGCATTCAGGATGGAACTCTTACTCTTGCATTTGCCATTTTGGCCTTTTGGCTTGCAATGTTAGATTCAGAAAGGTAAGCTAAATATCTAGAACCAATCAGTTTAAACCGTCAAACAACCACATACTGGGAAACATACCTGGTTTTGCTTCTCGAAAAAGTGGAAAAGGGGCACAGGTCAAGGGCGTAGTGCCCCCTTTCGGCTGTCACCCATATCACATTGCACCCGACCCCATGAGTGATGAGCCCATTAAGCCCATTAAACACGGGACCCACATTGCTGCTTCAGCCCGACCAGGCCCATGGGTGCAGGCCCAACCACCAGGCGCTTCCCACCAAGCCCCACACCCAAGCCCGGGTCCAGAGGGGAGTCGCAGTGACCCGCATACGGGCCAAGAAAAACACAAATTGGTCATTTATCATTGGGGTCTTGTGAAAACCACACTTTTCTGTGGTCCCTTCCCTAGGACCGATTTGTCTTAGGTGACCCAACAAATATTACAGTATGCACGAATATTCATACCAGCTATAAGTTTTAGAAGCCAGGCCTGCGTTTGCCCGCTTATAAGACAACACGGCTTGAAATTTTCCGCAAGGGTTGCTAACTCATTAAAACTTCCACTTCAGAGAGATGGTGCCCTTCAAATTCTGTCTTCCAGAGAAGAAACGTTGCGGGCTTGAAATGACAAATCACATATTCAATGTCACGTCTCAGGGAAAATAATAGAAAAGTAAGACATTTTCTTTGAAAGTACAACTCTTGTCTTATTAGAAATCCCACCAAAAAACCATCAGGAAATGAAGAATTCATTTCCTGTAAAAGATTTTCAAAAGACAAACAAATAAAATACCATCCTCCGTGCACTCTGCTTGCTATGTGAAACCTGCACTTTTCTGCTGGGGCTGTGATGAAAATCACGCCACAATTCTTTCAGTGAGCCTGAGACCCGTTCAAAACAATCAAGGGACTGAACAGAGGCACTAAATCACAATATGAAGGTGCACAGGAGCCCAGATGAAGAGGCAGGGTGCCTCATAAGAGAGACACTGATAGTGGCATCCATCTCACTCACACTAACTGAGACTCCCCAAACCAAACCAAACACACACACACACTTTGAGGGTAAAAAAAAAAGAAAAAAGAAAGATGGAATGTATTTTGCTCATCCGCAGAGTGAAACAATGAAAAAATAGAACCACAAAGAAATGAAAGCAAGGTGTTGATAGTGGGTCTATGCTTGGGAAGGCGTGAGGAGATCAGTCGCTTGGCCAGACCGGTTCGTTATCGGGGCTCTCCAGGGCCCCATCGGGTGGGCTGAGCCGCTGGTCCGAGGCAGAGGGGTTGAGCCTGACCGAGGAATCAGAAACCGAGCCTAAGCACGGCGAAGAGGCCAATAGACTGGAGAGAGACTGGGGAAGGAATGCTCTGATTCCAAAGGAGAAGTGTCAATACATTGATATCAAAAACTGCTGGTAAACACTAAACCTTCATTCCCTTCCACATGGGACTTGACCACCCAGAACCAAAGAGCTCAATGATTTGTTGTCATATGATCTTCACTGAGTATTCCCGTGCACTTCTACAGTGTTGAGGTTCGTGGCTGGAGGCACTGCAGCGACTGCAGCGCATCACCTATCATTTCCTTTCACCATCACCTGTCTGTCAACCTTGGCTTTGGGCTTCCTTATAGCTTATCACTCAGCATACTGACTCTTATCAATCCCCAGGAATAATCTAAGCCTGCAGAAATACCAAGCCCAGTGTGGCAAAAACAGCGTAGAAGTAGCTTGGAGCCTTACGTTTTTATCTTGTTTGGTGCTCATAAAGAGGCTCTGGGGACGGGCACATACAGTATTACTGTTAGAGCATCATTAAAAAAGGTCAACGACATCATAAAATAAGATTCGGGTTCGAATCTCGGCCATCTCTTTGGGCATCTCTGTGCAGACTTTGCACATTTTCCCGTGCGTGAGTGGGTTTTTTCTGGGTACTCTAAATTGTCTATAGGTATGAACGTGAGTTCGCCCTGCTATTGGCGAACGACCATCCAGGGTGTACCCCGCAACTCGCCCAAGCTCTGCTGGGGTAGGTTCCAGTATACGCCATGACCTTAGTGAGGACAAATATAGTATAGAGCCTAGGTTCCAAAAGTGGGGTACGCGTACCCCTTATTACATTACATTACTTACAAAAATGAAAAACAATTAACGCCAAACTGGGCCGCACGGTGGCTGAGTGGTTAGCACATTGGCCACACAGTCAGGAGATCTCAAATCTCCGTTGGGCATCTCTGTGTGGAGTTTGTATGTTCTCCCCGTGCGTGTGTGGGTTTTCTCACGGCTACTCCGGTTTCCTCCCACATTCCAAAAACATGCATGTTAGGTTGATTGGCGACTCTAAATTGTCCATAGGTATGAATGTGAGTGTGAATGTTTGTTTGTCTATATGTGCCCTGCGATTGACTGGCGACCAGTCCAGGGTGTACCCCGCCTCTCGCCCAAAGTCAGCTGGGATAGGCTCCAGCATCCCCGTGACCCTAATGAGGATAAGCGGCATAGAAAATGGATGGATGGAATTAACGCCAAACTTTCAGAATTACCAGTGCACCTGAACGTCTCATTGCCTGAAGAGTATAGAGTGGAAAGTAGACAGAGCGTGAAGTTGGTCATTGCTGTGTGTGCATCATATGGACAGATAAGTAAGTCTTAATGGTTATTCAGTGCATTAATAGTGTTCATATTAAAGATTTCATTTCAATTGTTTTTCCTATTTCGCTGTGTATGTGTGCGACTCACACAGTACATCCTTCGGGCCTTCAAAATACGACCGCCGTTTGACACATGTCTACGTGTAAACAAAATAAGCGCGTCATAAAAAATATCTTAAAAAATATAAAACATTGTAATTGCATGGGTGACTACATCTCCCTTAATCGCGAGCCCGGGCTTTGCAGTTTGTTGATGATGTTATGTCTTTTTAAGTGTGCAGGAGTAGAGGGTAGAGGGCTTTAGGCGACTGTAAAACATTTCACATGAAAACACAAGAATCTAAATCAAAATATGCACAGATTAGACTTATTGCCCATTCTTGTTACGTAAATGTAAAAAGCCAAAACAACGTTGGTTGTGTGAGTCAGACATTTCGAGGGCCATCCATTTAAGCGAGTTCCACTGTATTTAAATGGTCATATGTCATAATTCTTCACCTAAAATTCTTTCATAAAGAGTCATGTATTAACATTTACTTCACCAAATACTTTATGAACGTGTGTCCAACTCTCAAGCATGCCAAAGTGTTGTTGTTCTGCAAGCAACGTTCTCCTGCACACCCCCGAGATGTGTTCGTTTCTTGTAGAAGGGAGCAGCGATGTAGACAGAAAGTGCTGTTGGTGGAGTTATTAACAGGCTTCTGTGTTTCCCTCCTCTCAGCTGACTTATTCAGAGCATGTCGTCCTCAACAACAACCACAAAAACATGCCCAAAGAGAGACAGACAAGCGGACAGCCACAAAAATAATGTTTGGGTTGTTTTTTTAACCTCATCTAAAACAAATTAGGTTTCTCTCACAGAGAATTTCAAGCATGGCTGCCCTTAGGGGGGGCGTGCAACTCTCTTTTCATTAATTTTCATTTTTTCCCCATGAACAAATGCTCTACTGTACAACTCGCTATGCATTTCTCTTCCTGTCTGCCCCCCAGCACACGCACACACCTCCTCCTTTTGCCTCCTTTCTCTAGCTTGCTGGTAAATTTAGGCAAGGCAATGGAAAGCAATTACACTGTCAGATAGGTGTATTCTGATTTATTAAAAGCCTTGAATGCTATCTGTTTGCTTTCTCCTTTCTGTCCCCCCCGCCCCGAGGGAAACCGAGACGCCCGGCGACGCCCCAAATGAAATGGAGCGAGCGCTCCCTGCTCAGCGCTTCATCCTCAGAGTCATCTAGCAAGCGGGCTGAGTAAATATCCAGTGGCAGAAGAGGACGAATAGACGGCTAGAACAGCTGCAAGGTGCCGGGAGATGTGGGGGTATCGACAAGGAACTGCTGACTGCAGCACAAGGCTCGCTCTCTCATGACATCCGTCTTCTGTTCATATTTTACGAGGCCGTTTCTCAAACATCCAACAGCCACCAAATTTCTCTGGGATTGTGCGCTCTCAAGACTGTAGTAGGGTGTCCTTCAAAAAGCCGTATTGTTCTCGGCTTGCAGAACGGCTTTCTTCATTCACTCATTTCATTGCTTATTTTGTTCAGTGTACGTACAGCCAGGTACTGCTTTACGCCCCTGCACAACCTGAAGGTCCATTGTTCCTCCACTGAGTTGCGTGAAAAACATCTCAGGTGGGATCACCTAGTCATGCCAGTAATGTTGGAAGCCTTCAGGACCATCAAGGTTAAATTTTTTTCTCATCAGAGAATAATTCCAAACACTGAAGGAGACGAGACCTTTGAAAACATTTTTGGTTTTTTAAAAGCCTGCAATGCAATGCCATGTAATGGTTATTGGACTGCACTCGGATGGTCTCGTGTCCAATTAAACAGGCTCCGGCTCATTTTTTGGGTCTATCACTTGACTTTTTTGCTCCATGAGCCTCTGGATGTTTAAAGAAGTTAGAAATGGCTGTCTTACTGCATCCAACCTCAGTAAGACAGGAAAGGCGCTTCGCAGGAGGCCTTGCTTATGCACCTCAACAATCCTCAACAACAGAGAGCCCGCAGACAGCCTGTTGACAACCCCTGATCAATATTGTCATATATGCTGGCCGGGGTGACATTCTAGTGGATAGCTGTTGTCCTTGTCACACAAAAAGGGAGGAGACAAAAGGAGAAACAGCGCAACAACATTAAGGGTTGGACTAGATTCCAATTTCTAAGTTAAATATTATCTCTCAGCGAATCATCCAAAATCTGTGTGCTCGCCCGCCAACATTTTAATAAGGGTCAACAAGGGGTTGGCGCGCCATCAAATTCCAAGTGCCTGACCTGTGACACTTTAATCTCTTCATCTGGCAAATTCCTCCGCACGCAGTTGACCTGCTATTTCTGCAACACACCACAGGCATTCGCGCCCCCGTCCCGTCACAGTGAGCCACACACTTTACAACCGTGATTAATGCACTCCCTTGCCACTCCCGATCCTCGCCACCTCTCTCCCTCATTACAGCGCTCTTCATCGCCGGAAGAACGGCAGAAAGGGAGAGCGAGAGAGATGTGTAATAAAGCCTCGGGAATCCAGAGGGGACCCAGTGGTTGCAGATAAGAAGCCCGGCTACATCCTGCCGATGGTAAACCTGCTTATCCGCCTGCTTCCATGATTCATCCGTCTTAGTCAACCCCAAAAGAGCTGAAACTTTTCCGCAGGTTAAAAAAGCGAGGGATTTGCGTCTAAGAGCCGTCTGATACAATAAGGATTGGTCACTAATGAAGAGAAAAAGCATGAAACAAACGGACGCCAAGAAAGCGGTAATGATGTAGCATTCTGTCACCCGGGCTGGAGGCCGTGATTAACATATTATTAGATGATGAAGAGGTTTGCTCTTTTATCCAAATACCTGCTCTTTGCTTCAAAACATCCCGGAGCAATGAGAGGAGTACATTTGTGATGAACGCAAAATAGGGACAGGAAATAGCAAAAAAAAATAGCATCAAGTTGATGTGAGGACTCCCAGACAACGCCACAATTATGGAGTGGAAATTCAATTTACAACCATTCCAAAACACACCTTGACTGCCTGAGTGTGCATTTCCCTCCATGCCGATTTTGTGCCATTAATTTTTGGGTTTTTTTTCCCAAGCCGTTTTTTCATTACTGTTCAATTTGCCTACCGTGGCAAAGCTCTACAAAATTAAAAAGGTAATTTGGATTCCACAACAGGCCACTGGCTTTCAATCTTGTATTTTTATATTCATCCACCAGATGGCGCCACATTTTTCCATTCAAACCCTGCAGCAAAATGTCTCACCTTTTATTGTGTCTTTCAATAATGGCTTTTTACTGAAATGGCCAAAGTATGTGTGGCTATCGTCTACATTGTGGTACAAAGGTGTGTATGTATCAAAAAAGTATGTGTCTCATTTTATTTTAGTTTGGTATTGTTTCTACAAAAAGGCTAAGCTAATAACCCGAAAAATAAGTGAATTCATCGGACGAGATGAGCAGGCCTTTACTGCAGTGGAAGACGTCGAAAAAGGATTTTCAAACAATCTCTTTACAGTAATCCGCCCTTATTCCCTGGCTCCAGACCCGATGGCGATAAGTGTACAGTGGAACCTTGGGAAACAAATGCCCCGGAATACGAAAAATCCGGGATATAAAAATATCTTTCTGATTTTTTTTGCTTCGGCTTACAAAAATCAATTCGCTTTACGAAAGTTTGTTAATCTTACAAAATTTGTATTTAAAAAAAAATCCTTTTAAAAAAAGGCAGGGAAGCAAAAGAGTGAGTTTAGTTGAAATTTATTCTACTTTTTAACAATACACTCACAGTATTTTAATCACTCTTCTCCCACAAATCCATCTTCTGCATTTGACTTGAACAGCTGGACAATTTCTCCGTCAAACATTCCGGGTTCCCTGTCATCATTGTCGGCCAGCAGTCTCATTGTCAGTCGGTTCTTCAGCAAAGATGCCGGCTTTCACGAAAGCTCGGACAAGAGTTAAAGCAGATACCTTAGCCCAGACATCCACAATCCATTCACATATGGTGGCGTAACTCTCCCGGCAAAAATGTTGTTTTGCAGCATACGGGTAGGATACGTACTGGAGGCATGGCGGAAGTGGGTACGTATGACGTAATGTTCTCTGATTGGTTAATCACTGCCAGTATAGTACTGTACTGTACTGCACTTCTGTGCGTATTAAAGGTAAGAAACTTTTAGAATTTTAACTCAATATACATTCTATTTCAGGTTTTATTATTACATTACATTTGTATTACAATACTTGTTATTTATACAGTATTAAATGTGCAGAACGATGTTTTTTTCCGTTGTATGAGGGGTCTTCCGGGTCAGTGGAACTAATTAGCCAATTTTCATGTTAAATGTTGTCCGGGTTACAAAAAAATTCGGCTTAGAAAAATCATTTTGGAACGAATTAATTTCGTATCCCAGGGTTCCATTGTATTTCTATAAAGTATAATTTCTTGTTTATGAATGGAATATGTTCATGGTTACAGGAGTTGCAATGTGGTTTTCGTCCCGGTCGCGGAACACTGGACCAGCTCGGTCCTTGTACAATCGAAGCAGGAGCCTGGTTCGCATTGCAGCAGCAAGTCGAGCTTGTTTCCGGTGAACGTTGGCCTCCGCCAAGGCTGCCCTTTGTCACCGATTCTGTTCATAATCTTCATCGACAGAATTTCTAGGCGCAGTCAAGGCGTTGAGGGGGAGTCCAGCTAGGTGACCTTAGGATCTCGTCTCTGCCATTTGCAGATGATCTGGTCCTTATGACCTCATCAGGCTGTGATCTTCAGCGTTTACTGGAGCAGTTTTCAGCTGAGTGTGAAGCTTCTGGGATGAGACTCAGCACCTCCAAATCCGAGGCCATGGTTCTCAATCGGAAACAGGTGGATTGTACACTCCAGGTTGGGAGTGAGATCTTGCCCCAGCTGGAGGAGATCAAGTATCTCAGGGTCTTGTTTTTGATTGAGGAACGGTTGGAGCGTGAGATCGACAGACAGATCGGTGCAGCGTCAGCAGTAATCTGGTCGCTGTACCGAACCGTTGTGGTGAAGAGAGATCTGAGCAAAGCAAAGCTCTCCATCCGGGAGAAGCTCAGAGTAGAGCCGCTGCTCCTTCACATAGAGAGGATCCAGTTGAGGTGGCTCGAGCATCTAGTTCGGATGCCTCTTGGGCACCTCCCTGGTGAGGTGTTCTTGGCATGGAAGACCTAGGACACGCTGGAGGGACTATGTCTCACAGCTGGCCAGGGAACGCCTTGGTGTCCCCACGGTGGAGCTGGAAGAGGTCAACGGAGACCGGAAAGTCTGGACTTCCCTACTGAAATTGCTGCCCCCTCGACCCGGACCCGGATAAGCGAAGGAAAATGAAATGTTCATGGTTAGAGTATCATTTTGGCATAAAGTCCGGCTTAGATTAAAACTCGACTGATTTACATGACCATTGTTATATTAAGATAAGATCATTTCTAAGTAGACCGAGGAGCTCCTGTATATTAAAAGGTTCTACATCACTGCAGGCCTCATTTACATTTGTCTGGTGTACAACACACAGTATATACAGTACAGGTCAAAAGATAGGACACACCTTATCATGTTGCCTTTATTTTTATCATTATTTACTGTACATTGTAGATTCTCACTTTTACAGGTGTGCCTTGTCAGGGTTACATAGTGGGATTTCTCGCCTTATTAATGGGGTCGGAACCATCAGTTAGGTTGTGCAGGAGTCAGGTTGATACACAGCCGACAGCCCTATTGGACAACTGCTAGAATTCATATTATGGCAAGAACCAATCAGCTAAGTCAAGAGAAACGAGAGGCCATCATTAAATGAGTTAGTCAGACCGGAAAATTGCAAAAACTTTGAATGTGTCCCCAAGTGAATGGGAAGATGTGTCCAAACTTTTGACAGAACAGAATTGAGAACCACTGCCTTGGGGAAAGATTTGTGAATTTGAATGCCCTCTAAAGGGTTAATCAACAACAGCTAATTAATTCCTGAACAGTCAGCTGCTAAAAAGGTTCTACCTACTTAAGTGGCAGCATCCGGCTTGCCTGCCTTAAATACACTACGTATTTGGTAGATTACAGCAAAGACATCTGTCTCTCGTGCACGCGAATAATGCACGTGAACACATTTACGCTTTTCACTTTAAAGTCTCTTCCTTCACGTTCTGCTCACCAGCACAATCCAAAGAGGATGTTCACATCAATCAAGTGGTCTAACGAGGCAGTCGTCACCTCATGCACATGATAAATAGCTGATTGGCTATTCAGGCGCTGGCCTTTGTAGGAGGCCTCCAGCTGGAGGGCTCTCGNAGGGAAGTCCAGACTTTCCAGGCTCCGGCGACCTCTTTCAGCTCCACCAGGAGGACACCAAGGCGTTCCCAGGCCAGCTGTGAGACATAGTCCCTCCAGCGTGTCCAAGTCTTCCCTGGGGCCTTCTTCCGGCTGGGCATGCCCGAAACACCTCACCAGGGAGGCGCCCGGGAAGCATCCGGACTAGATGCCCGACCCACCTAAACTTGCTCCTCTCGATGTGAAGGAGCAGCGGCTCTAATCTGACCTCCTCCCGGATGGCCGAGCACCTCACCCTATCTCTTAGGGCAAGTCCAGCCACCCTACGGAGAAAACTCATTTCCGCCGCTTGTATCCGCCATCTCCTTTTTTCGGTCATGACCCATAACTCATGACCATAGGTGAGGGTGGGAACGCAGATCGATCGGTTCGGTACAGTCCCCGCATTACTGCTGACGCTGCACCGTTCCGTCTATCGAACCCACGCTCCAACCGTCCCTCACTCGTGAACAAGACCCCGAGATACTTGATACTTGAGATACTTGGTACGGTCCACCCGTTTCTGACTGAGAACCATGGCCTCGGATTTGGAGGTGCTGAGTCTCATCCCAGAAGCTTCACACTCAGCTACAAACTGTTCCAGTAAACGCTGAAGGTCACAGCGTGATGAGGCCATAAGGACCACATCGTCTGCAAATAGCAGAGACGAGACCCTAAGGTCGCCAAGCTGGACTCCCTCAACGCCTTGACTGCGCCAAGAAATTCTGTCCATGAAGATTATGAACAGAATCGGTGACAAAGGGGAGCCTTGGCGGATGCCACCGTTCACCGAAAACAAGCTCGATTTACTGCTGGCAATGCAAACCAGGCTCCTGCTTCGATTTTACAAGGACCGAATGGCCATAGTAGCGGGCCACCAATCCCGTACTCGCGGAGCACCCCCCACAGGACACAGCGAGGGACATGGTCGAATGCCTTTTCCAAGTCCACAAAGCACATGTAGACCGGTTGGGCAAACTTCCACATACCCTCCAGTACCCTTGTAAGGGTGTAGACCTGGTCCAGTGGTCCGCGACCTGGACGAAAACCACATTGCAGCTCCTGTAGCCGAGGTTCGACTAACGGTCGTACCCTTCTCTCCAGCACCCTGGAGTAGACTTTCCCAGGGAGGCTGAGGAGTGTGATCCCCCTATAGTTGGAACACACCCTCCGGTCACCCTTTTTAAAAATGGGGACCACCACCCCGGTCTGCCAGTCCAGAGGTACTGTTCCTGACTTCCATGCAATGTTGTAGAGGCGTGTCAACCAACACAGTCCTCCAACATCCAGAGCCTTGAGAAATTCTGAGCGGAACTCGTCTACCCCCGGAGCCTTGCCACTGGGGAGTGATTTGACTACCCCAATTACCTCAGCCACGGTGATAGAACTGTCCACGTACGTATCCTCAGACTCTGCTTCCTCTA
>QODF01000192.1:262216-292866 GCA_024372805.1 Oostethus manadensis
CCTCCCTGGTGAGGTGTTCTTGGCATGGAAGACCTAGGACACGCTGGAGGGACTATGTCTCACAGCTGGCCAGGGAACGCCTTGGTGTCCCCACGGTGGAGCTGGAAGAGGTCAACGGAGACCGGAAAGTCTGGACTTCCCTACTGAAATTGCTGCCCCCTCGACCCGGACCCGGATAAGCGAAGGAAAATGAAATGTTCATGGTTAGAGTATCATTTTGGCATAAAGTCCGGCTTAGACTAAAACTCGACTGACATACAGTATATACAGTACAGGTCAAAAGATAGGACACACCTTATCATGTTGCCTTTATTTTTATCATTATTTACTGTACATTGTAGATTCTCACTTTTACAGGTGTGCCTTGTCAGGGTTACATAGTGGGATTTCTCGCCTTATTAATGGGGTCGGAACCATCAGTTAGGTTGTGCAGGAGTCAGGTTGATACACAGCCGACAGCCCTATTGGACAACTGCTAGAATTCATATTATGGCAAGAACCAATCAGCTAAGTCAAGAGAAACGAGAGGCCATCATTAAATGAGTTAGTCAGACCGGAAAATTGCAAAAACTTTGAATGTGTCCCCAAGTGAATGGGAAGATGTGTCCAAACTTTTGACAGAACAGAATTGAGAACCACTGCCTTGGGGAAAGATTTGTGAATTTGAATGCCCTCTAAAGGGTTAATCAACAACAGCTAATTAATTCCTGAACAGTCAGCTGCTAAAAAGGTTCTACCTACTTAAGTGGCAGCATCCGGCTTGCCTGCCTTAAATACACTACGTATTTGGTAGATTACAGCAAAGACATCTGTCTCTCGTGCACGCGAATAATGCACGTGAACACATTTACGCTTTTCACTTTAAAGTCTCTTCCTTCACGTTCTGCTCACCAGCACAATCCAAAGAGGATGTTCACATCAATCAAGTGGTCTAACGAGGCAGTCGTCACCTCATGCACATGATAAATAGCTGATTGGCTATTCAGGCGCTGGCCTTTGTAGGAGGCCTCCAGCTGGAGGGCTCTCGTCACCGCACACCAATCATCCCAGCCTTTCACGGAAGAGCTTCGGTGTCAAGATTTCAGCCTTCGCGGAACGTCGCCAATAATTATTCCCAGTAATTAAAGGTGGCAATTTGTCAAAACGAACGTCATCGTGTCGTCCCACCTTTTGGCCGCTTCACGAAAAGGCTCCACACACGTGACCTCCGGTTGTAACAGCATCTTCTCACGAAACAATAATTTCGAGGGAAGCGTTTCTCACTGGAATGAAAGGAAGTGTCATTACGCTTGTAAGGTCTCATCTCGTCTCGTTAAGTCCCGCTTGCTCGTAGGGTCTCTCTTTTTTTTTTTTTTTAAGTGCCTCCATTCGCCATCCGCTTACCTCCCACGTGGCCGCTGACCTTCTCCTCTCGCCACGGCTAGAGTGGCTATTGATTGGATCTTGGCACACTGTGTACAAACACAGAGATAAGGGCCGAGAGACAGACATGGCTGCAGAGCCCACTCCAATCCCATCCTCGTCGTCCACACACACACACACACACACACACACACACACACGCGCACACACACGTGGAGGAAAAAAAAAGACTATTCTTGAGACTCGACTCCCACTGAGCACACACCCGACATGCTACCTTAACTCTGATAGTGGACAGGATTAGGACATCAATTCAATCACCAGCGTCTAAGTGGTGTTAAGTCACCACAGAGGTTTGGTGGCTGAGAAGTGCAAAACACATTAGCAAAAAGCCAAACAGATTCCAATGACACCAGCTATCAAATCCCAGAGTTATAGCGAGTAGAGGAAGAGAAAACTACTGTACATGCATACACTAAGTGACTTTCAGACATGAGAATCATTATGAAAATATTGTTACAGCAAATTAAATAGCTGCTGAGGCAACGGGCCCATTAGGGCATAATGGCGAATGTAAGGGCGTGCTGCCATTCAGGAAGCGCCAGAAGTTGATGAAAAAAAAATACAGTTGTCGATTGTTTATAGCAGTCAATTGGTTCTAGAACTGACCACTTTTCATTCATCCCAAGGATTCATTGTTAATTTGTGGAATTTGTCGATAGTTAGAGCACAGAAAACCTGTTCATGACTTTCTTCTTCTTTTTTTTTTAACATTATTATGACATGAAGTAACACTCCTATAGCCACCTTTACACGCGTAATATTCATTGTTTACATTACATTGCAACTTACTTACCACTTCCACACGGAACAGGAGAATAACTTGTTTCACCCTATCATGTGAACATGCCATGGCTGTCTTCATGTCTTCAAGCAGTGTTAGGGTAATGTCAATTAAGCTAATGTCTCAATGTCATTGCTGCCCCTAGGGACCAGAATACTACATGTCACTTGTATTTCAATATGTTTTGACTAATAATAGCAGCATACCCCCACAACCTTGGTGAGGATAAGCGGCATATATATAAATGGATGGATGGATGAATCGTAGACTACCATCCAACAGCAATCCTTAAATAATTAATTTCTGAAAAGCTGCAAATGAATTAAACTGCGACTGTAATAGTTAAATAACAATAACTGTTATTACTATAATAACGGTCTACTGAGGTTTGCAATAGCCCACTCCAAGGCAAAACTCAACTCTGAAACCCTGTTGTCATTTCCTGTCCTCCCACCACTTTGCTCTCCTAAGGAACCCCTTTATAGCAACATACATGAGCACAAGTCTTACGTCTTAAATTATGTATTTTCTCTGACCATGTCTACTATATTGGGTAACGAGAGTGTAAATGTGACTGTAGAGGTGTCAGTTCATGTCTAAATGGCTATTCTTATGTTAAAAACCGCATTTAAAAGGCCATTAACACGTTTTCTATACTCTAACTATGAAAATATTCTATTCATAAATAAGGAATCCTATTTTGATTGATTGATTGCTTCTTTATTTTGTGCCATACATAAATAGATATATACGTTGTATATTTCTGTGTACATACCAGCACTCCTCAGGTGTTATGAGAGGTTGCATCTATATCTATTCACTATTTCAATAGAATGACTGAAATATGTAAAATTTTTCAAGATATTCTAATTTTTTTGAACAGCACCCGTATTTAGCACTACATCCAGTTACATTAATACCAGTAGAATATGTTATACCTTTTAATCCATATGCAATGTAAAAAACATACATATATATACAATATGTATTATATAGCTATGTTATTATTATTCCATGTTCCAAGAACCAGATTTGGCCGCCAAAAACCAGGTCTTCCGTGGCCAAATCTGGCAGTCCCAAATCGCCCAAATCGCATTGCACCGGACCCTTATGCTTGGTGGTGAGTCTGCGTCCGGGTAAGGTGCGGTCACTCCTCTGGATGTTGGGGGACTGTCTTGGTTGACACACCTCTACAACATTGCATGGAGGTTGGGAACAGTACCTCTGGACTGGCAGACCGAGGTGGTGGTGCTCATTTTTAAAAACGTTGACCGGAGGGTGTGTTCCAACTAAAGGGGGATCACACTCCTCATCTCCCTGGGAGGCCCTGGCACCCTTCTCCTTCTGGGTGCTGGAGAGAAGGGTACGACCGTTAGTCGAAGCTCGGTTAAAGGAGTTGCAATGTGGTTTTCGTCCCGGTCGCGGAATACTGCACCAGCTCTACAGCCTTGCAAGGATACGGGAGGGTATGTGGGAGTTTGCCCAACCGGTCTACATGTGCTTTGTAGACTTGGAAAAGGCATTTGACCGTGTCCCTCATGGTGTCCTGTGGGGGGTGCTCCGGGAGTACGGGATTGGTGGTTGCTACTACATGCCATTCAGGCCTTGTACAATCGAAGCAAGAGCTGGGTTCGCATTGCCAGCAGAAGGTCCAGCTTGTTTCCGGTGAACGTTGGCCTCCGCCAAGGCTGCCCTATGTCACTGATTCTGTTCATAATCTTAATGGACAGAATTTCTAGGCGAAATCAAGGAGTTGAGGGAGTCTAGCTTGGAGACCTTAGGATCTCGTCTCTGCTATTTGCAGACGATGTGGTCTTTATGGCCTCATCACGCTGTGAACTTCAGCGTTTACTGGAACAGTTTGCAGCTGAGTGTGAAGCTTCTGGGATGAGACTCAGCACCTCCAAATCCGAGGCCATGGTTCTCAGTCAGAAACGGGTGGACCGTACCAAGTATCAAGTATCTCGGGGTCACGAGTGAGAGACGGTTGGAGCGTGAGGTCGACAAACAGAACGGTGCAGCGTCAGCAGTAATGCGGTGACTGTACCGGACCGATCGATCTGCGTTCCCACCCTTACCTATGGTCATGAGTTATGGGTCATGACCGAAAGAACAAGATTGCGGATACAAGCGGCGGAAATTATTTTTTTCCGTAGGGTGGCTGGACTTAGCCTAAGAGATAGGGTGAGGTGCTCGGCCATCCGGGAGGAGGTCAGATTAGAGCTGCTGCTCCTTCACATCGAGAGGAGAGAGTGTAGGTGGGTCGGGCATCTTGTCCGGATGCCTCCCGGGCGCCTCCCTGGTGAGGTGTTTCGGGCATGCCCAGCCGGGAGAAGGCCCCAGGGAAGACTTGGACACGCCCGAAAGGACAATGTCTCACAGCTGGCCTGGGAACGCCTTGGTGTCCTCCTGGTGGAGCTGGAAGAGGTCGCCGGAGACCGGAAAGTCTGGACTTCCCTACTGAGGCTGCTGCCTTCGCGACCCGGATAAGCGGAAGAAAATGAAATGGAATGGAATGTTCATTCATTCATTCATTTACTATGCCGCTTATCCTCATTAGGGTCGCGGGTATTGCCACCAACCTGGTTAGTCGGGCCACGGGACGGACCGTCGGGGAGACGCTGGATCGAGGCTGGAGTGAAGTCCAAACTGCTGGAAAAGGAGAGTTGGTTTTGGAAAGAAAAACAACGCGCGAGCCCATACGTGAGCCTTCCTGAGTGGAAGAGAAAAATCCAGCGTCTCCCAGGTGCGAGTCCTCTGCTTATCAGGGGTGTCTGCAGATTACGTGCAGGTGCGTCCCGTGGCCCCGCCTCCAGTTGCCATGGCAGCTCCTGTAACCCAAAGCACACGCCCAGGAGAAGGCAAAGGAGAGAACACAGAGAGCAACGCAAGTGAACGTAACACTGCCAGGCAGGAGGCCTAGAAGAACACCAAAGAGGAGGTTGATAGATGTAGTTGGTGCGAGAGAAGAGGATGCAGAAGACAGGGTTAGAAGGAGGCAATTGATTTGCTGCGGCCCCTGAAAGGATAAGCCATGTTAAAGAGCTCAGGGGATATAACCTCCATGCATGGTTTGACTTCATGAGGCTTCAAAGGACGGTAGATGTTCAAGTTGCGTGCTGTCTACAGCTCACACAACCTTGAAGCTTGTGTGTGAACCTCTCTCACACACACTGAGGTCTGTCATTTACACCTCCCTTCTGGTTTGTACAGGTAAAGGTAGCATGGTGTCAGAGGTGACTAACAGCGTCACAGCCCTGCCCTTCCCATCGGGCCAGCACAGAAACAATTTGTGCTGCTTGCTGGAGAGAAACACAAAAGTGAAAACTGCTTTGTCCTCAAGCAAGGTGGCCAAATAAGGTGCTTTCAGTTCCAGTCCCAGGATAAGGGAATACTTGGAGTAAAATGTGTTAGTATTTGAGCAGGTTCAGTGTGTGTTTCTGTGAATGTCAGCGCCGCAGGGGAAAAGGAGAGTGACTCAGATATATTGTCGGGGTGACCTGCAAACGCAAACGTTCAGACAGATGGGGGCCGCAGGTACAACAGCCATGCATAGAACAAAAAAAACAAAAAAAATACTTCCACTGGGATATGTGGGCATACCCTGATGTTGTGTCTTTGTTTCTGCATTATACCAAATTAGAGGATGTGTAAGACATTTGTAAGTGATGTACTGTAGTGTAATATCTGTGACCTCTTGCGCAACTTCAAGAGGTAGGGTCTGGGAAGATTTCAAGCATTTTGTCTTAAAAAAGGGGGTCGTCTTATATTCAGTGTCATCTTATATTTGGGCCAATACTGTTTACTTACAGGTTAGATTAAGATTGATGGAGCTTGGTGACATAATAAATTCCAGCAGATGTACTTGAAGACCAAACCCCTAAGAAGGCCCTCATTATAATGGGACAACAATTAGACATTCCCACACAAGAACAAGTCTCGTTGAAATGTGCAATCTGACTGTCATATGTCAATTTAATGGAAATTAAACCGCACAGCGAGTTGAGGTGTAGTTTTATGTCTCTATATGAACATTCAGGTTTTGCCGGATCATAAAGCTTTAACTCCGGGATATATCATCATCTGCCTTGCTGAGTTCATGCCAGGAAAATCTCACACAAGACATGCTTATTGTCGGAAGAGTTCAACACAGTTCATCCAGAGCCCTTTTCCCTTCCATTGTTATTTGATTGGCCTTTGTTGTCTCAATTAGAAAGACAAAAATTGAGTTGAAAGTGAAGGTGAATCAATTGAGAGACTGAATTGAAATGGTATTCAAATCTTATTGCTTTGACCTTTTGGTTTGCTCCGTGTTTTTAGTTGTCAAGTAAGCAGTCCAAGCGAATTAAGTTTTTTCAACACGTTTGAGAACCTCGCCTGATTTGGTTTTAGATTTTTTTTTTTTGCCAGAATCTGGCCTCGGTTCTTGTACACCTATGGTGTCGAACTCAAGGCCCGGGGGCCCGATCTGGCCCAACACATCATTTAATGTGGCCTGCAAAAGCCTGGTAAAAATGTGGTTCAACCACTCAAATCATCTTTCTTGCTAAATGTACTTGTTTTTTGTTTATTTTACAATTTTGACCAAAAAACTTTAATATTCTCTCATCAGGCAACAATACAAAAATATAACATTATTCCAAACATAAACCATAAATACTTAAATGTGTATTGTGTGTTTATGAAATCAAAACAAGCTATTGAATTGTTACAAATATTTATAAAAAACAGATATATTTGTCAAAGAGATCAAATGCGTGGGAAATTGTATAATATCATTAGAATATTGCACATTGATATTCATTTACAGCAAATTCGATGTTATCGGCCCTCGGAGGGTAGCCATAACTATGATGTGGCCCTCAATGAATACGTGATTGACACCCTTGTTGTACATTGTCTTGGTTATTGTACAGTTTTGTGTGTAATAGCTTTTATTTTACCCGTTGTTGTCTGTGAGGCTTTCTGCTCCCCCTCCTCTCTTCAGTTTTCAGTCTTCAATCCAAAATATCACGCCATTGGTCATTCATATGCCTTTTGCATTGTTTTCTACATGTATAACTATAATAGTTATATATATATATATATATATATATATAAAGTGTTTTGTGGTAACACTTTTGGGAACAAATTAATTGGATTTACATTCTTTCCTATGGGGAAAAATTGCTTTGGTTTTCATACCATTAATTGGACCCTTTGGAACTGAATAATCACAGAAACTGAGGTACCTGTCCCTGTAAGTAAAAAAAACAAAACAACATAAAGCCCCTGACAGTATCTGAACAGATTTTGTTCATAGGAATACATTAGAGGGAACAAATTAGTCAGCGAGTAGAGAAGAATGCCAACACAAATGGCCCAGGCACTTATTTGCATCCTTCTGAGATAAGTGTTGCCATTAGAAGGTGAACGCGTCCCCGCAAACGAGTCAGCCTTGGAAAGAAAGCGATCCGTCTTTAAACTTTGATGCGTCTCGGAAGCTCCTCTCATCCCTCCTCATCCTCTTCCCCTCTGACCTGTGGGAGTGTTTGGTGTTGCATATGTGCATGTGATAGCGGGGGTGGGGGGTGGAAGGCAGACAGAAAGAGATATGAGGGGGCCGGGCTGGGCTGTCTGCCACCCAGGCCTGGAGAACATAAAGAGAAAAATACGGCCATAAAAGCTTGCTATGACTATGAATACTAATACCGAGTCAAACCAAGTGTGTCTGGCCTTCCTCTCTGCACCTCCGTCTCACTCAGACAAATGATGCGGATTAAATGCAAAACTAAAAATACAGACAAAGACGGAAGCCCTGATCTTGTTCTTGCAAGAATTGAGTAGAAGTTTGTACAAAAAGACATTCAGTAGGATTTGACTATCAATCATCTAGCTGAGGAAACTACACAGATTTCAAAGGTGAGCGGTTAAAATTGTGTTTTGCTTTATGATATGTGTTTTTTTAGTCTTACTGTATTAAATGAGTGACATGTCTACAGGGCTCTAAAAACCCGGATTTAGAAAGTCATAAGCTGGTTTTCTATGCTCTAACTACTAAAACATTTAACATATTAATATTGAATCCTAATTTGCGGTTGCGTCTGTAACCAATTAACTCCGAGGGACGACTACATTATTTTCCATCCATCCATCCATTTTCTTCCGCTTATCCGAGGTCGGGTCGCGGGGGCAGCAACCTAAGCAGGGAAGCCCAGAGGTCCCTCTCCCCGGCCACTTCTTCCAGCTCTTCCCAGCGGATGCCGAGGCGTTCCCAGGCCAGCTGAGAGACATAGTCTCTCCAACGTGTCCGGGGTCTTCCCCGAGGCCTCCTACCGGTTGGACCTGCCCTGAACACCTCCCCAGGAAGGCGTTCGGGAGGCATCCTAACAAGATGCCGCAGCCACCTCATCTGGCTCCCCTCAATGCGGAGGAGCAGCGGTTCTACTCCGAGTCTCTACCGGATGACAGTGCTTCTCACCCTATCTCTAAGGGAGAGCCCAGCCACCCTGAGGAGAAAACTCATTTCGGCCGACCCGCGATCTTGTCCTTTCGGTCACTACCCAAAGCTCATGACCATAGGTGAGGGTAGGAACGTAGATCGACCGTAAGTCGAGACCTTTGCTTTTTGGCTCAGCTCTCTTTTCACCACGACAGACCGGTGCAGAGTCCGCATCACTGCAGATGCTGCACCAATCCGCCTGTCCACCTCGCGTTCCATCCTTCCATCACTCGTGAACAAGACCCCGAGGTACTTAAACTCCTCCACTTGAGGCAGGACCTCATCCCCGACCCGGAGATGGCACTCCACCCTTTCCCGGCCGGGAACCACGGACTCGGACTTGGAGGTGCTGATTCTCATTCCAGCCGCTTCACACTCAGCTGCGAACCGGTCCAGTGAGAGTTGAAGGTCACTGCTCGATGAAGCCAACAGGACCACATCATCTGCAAAAAGCAGAGATCGAATCCTGCGGCCACCAAACTGAAACCCCTCAACGCCCTGGCTGTGCCTAGAAATTCTGTCCATGAAAGTAGTGAACAGAATCGGTGACAAAGGGCAGCCCTGGTGGAGTCCAACCCTCACTGGAAACAGATCCGACTTATTGCTGGCAATGCGAACCAAACTCTGACACCGGTCATACAGGGAACGAACCGCCTGGATTAGGTGGTCCGATACCCCATATTCCCGGACCACTCCACACAGTATTCCCCGAGGAACACGGTCGAATGCCTTCACCAAGTCCACCAAACACATGTAGACTGAGAGGGCAAACTCCCATGCACCCTCAAGGACCCTGCCGAGAGTATAAAGCTGGTCCACAGTTCCACGACCACACTGCTCCTCCTGAATCCGAGATTCGACTATCCGCCGGATCCTCCTCTCCAGAACCCCTGAATAGACCTTACCGGGAAGGCTGAGGAGTGTGATCCCACGATAGTTAGAACACACCCTCTGGTCCCCCTTCTTGAAAAGCGGGACCACCATACCGGTCTGCCAGTCCAGGGGCACCGACCCTGATGTCCATGCAATGCTGCAGAGTCGTGTCAACCAAGGCACGCCCACAGCATCCAGGGCCTTAAGAAACTCCGGGCGGATCTCATCCAGCCCAGGGGCCTTGCCACCTAGGAGCTTTTTGACCACCTCGGTGACCTCAGCCCCAGAGACAGGCGAACCCGACTCAGAGTCCCCAGGCACTGCTTTCATGTTGGAAGGCGTGTCGGTGGGATTGAGGAGGTCTTCAAAGTATTCCCTCCACCCGTCCACAACATCTTGAGTCGAGTTCAGCAGCACAACGTTCCCACCATACACGGTGTTGACTGTGCACTGCTTCCCCCGCCGGAGACGACGGATAGTGGTCCAGAATCTCTTTGAAGCCATCCGGAAGTCGAAGCTATGATCAGCCGCATCAACAATGGAGTCACGAAACATTGCTCACTCGGATTCAATGTCCGCTGCCTCCCTCGGAACATGGTCAAAGCTCTCCCGTAGGTGGCAATTGAAACTCCTTCTGACAGGGGACTCTTCCAGGCGTTCCCAGCAGACCCTCACAATGCGTTTGGGTCTGCCAGGTCCGACCGGCATCCTCCCCCACCATCGGAACCAACTCACCACCAGGTGGTGATAAGTTGACAGCTCCGGCCCTCTCCTCACCCGAGTGTCCAAAACATGTGGTCGCAAGTCTGACGACACAACCACAAAGTCAATCATTGAACTGCGGCCCAGGGTGTCCTGGTGCCAAGTGCACATGTGGACACTCTTATGCTTGAACATGGTGTTCGTTATAGCCAATCCGTGACAAGCACAGAAGTCCAATAACAAGACACCGCTCCGGTTAAGATCAGGGGGGCCGTTCCTCCTAATCACACCTCTCCAGGTCTCACTGTCGTTGCCAACATGAGCGTTGAAGTCACCCAGCAGAACAAGGGAATCCCCCGAGGGAGCACTCTCAAGTACTTCCTCTAAGGACTCCAAAAAGGGCGGGTATTCTGAACTGCTGTTTGGCGCATAAGCGCAAAAAACAGTCAGGACCCGTCCCCCCACCCGAAGGCGTAGGGAAACTACCCTCTTTTTACTGGGTTAAACTCCAACGTGCAGGCTTGGAGCCGGGGGGAAACAAGAATTCCCACCCCTGCTCGTCGCCTCTCATTGCCGGCAACACCAGAGTGGAATGAAGTCCAGCCCCTTTCGAGAGGACTGGTTCCAGAGCCCTTGCTGTGCGTTGAGGTGAGTCCGACTATATGTAGCCGGAATTTTTCCACCTCACGCACCAGCTCAGGCTCCTTCCCCGCCAGAGAGGTGACATTCCACGTACCGACAACTAGCTTCTGTAGTCAAGGATCGGACCGCCAAGGCCTCTGCCTTCGGCCGCCACCCAGCTCTCTTTGCACCCGACCCTTTTGGCCCCTCCCACAAGTGGTGAGCTCATGGGAGGGGGGACCCACGTTACCTTTACGGGCTGTGCCCGACCGGGCCCCATGGGTGCAGGCCTGGCCACCAGACGCTCGCCATCGTGCCCCGCCTCCGGGCCTGGCGCCATAGGGGGGCCCCGGTGACCCGCGTCCGGGCGAGGGAAAACGAAGTCCACTGTTATTGTGTTTTGTCTGGTCCCTCCCCTAGGACCTGTTTGTCATGGTTGACTCTACCAGGGGCATGACAGCCCCTGACAACTTAGCTCCTAGGATCATTGGGACACGCAAACTCCTCCACCACGATAAGGTGGTGACTCAGGGAGGAGTGTACATTGTGTATTACAATTACAATGTACATTATTTTCAATGAGAAAAATTTCCTTGGTTTTCATACGTTTGGGTTTTCTCTGCCTGTTTGGAAAGGATTAGTGTAATTTCTGGACCAGTCACACCCACTACGTTTAAAGATTACATTATAAATAATTGTACATATTCAGGCCATGTTGGTCTGAATATGTTGGTCAGGATGTTGATTGAGAAGTACAGGGAAGGTCAGAGGGAGCTGCATTGTGTTTTTGTAGATCTGGAGAAAGCTTATGACAGGGTGCCCAGAGAGGAACTGTGGTATTGTATGAGGAAGTCTGGAGTGGCAGAGAAGTATGTTAGAGCGGTGCAGGACATGTACGAGGACTGTAAGACAGTAGTGAGGTGTGCTGCAGGTGTGACAGAGGAGTTCCGAGTGAAGGTAGGACTACATCAGGGATCAGCTCTGAGCCCCTTCTTGTTTGCTATGGTGATGGACAGGCTGACGGACGAGGTTAGACAGAAATCTCCGTGGACTATGATGTTTGCAGATGACATTGTGATATGTAGTGAGAGCAGGGAACAGGTGGAGGAGAAGCTTGAGGGGTGGAGGTTTGCCCTGGAAAGGAGAGGAATGAAGGTCAGCCGCAGCAAGACGGAGTACATGTGTGTAAATGAGAGGGACCCAAGTGGAAGAGTGAGGTTACAGGGAGAAGAGATAAAGAAAGTGGAGGATTTTAAGTACTTAGGGTCAACAGTCCAGAGCAATGGAGAGTGTGGAAAAGAGGTGAAGAAGCGTGTGCAGGCAGGCTGGAATGGGTGGAGAAAAGTGTCGGGTGTGATAGAAGAGTTTCAGCTAAAATGAAAGGAAAGATGTACAAAACTGTGGCGAGACCAGCAATTTTGTTTGGTTTAGAGACAGTGCCGCTAAGGAAAAGACAGGAGGCAGAGCTGGAGGTAGCAGAGATGAAGATGCTGAGGTTCTCTTTGGGTGTGACCAGGATGGACAGGATCAGGAATGAGCACATCAGAGGGACAGCACATGTTAGAGGTTTTGGAGATAAAGTCAGAGAGGCCAGACTGAGATGGTTGGGACATGTCCAGAGGAGAGAGAATGAATATATTGGTAGAAGGATGCTGAGTTTTGAATTGCCAGGCAGGAGGCCTAGAGGAAGACCAAAGAGGAGGTTTATGGATGTAGTGAAAGAGGACATGAAGGTAGTTGGCGCAAGAGAAGAGGATACAGAAGACAGAGTTAGATGGAGGCAATTGATTCGCTGTGGCGACCCCTAACGGGATAAGCCGAAAGGAAAAGAAGAAGAAGATTCAGGCCTTGTTCACGTCAAAACATGGAATATTTAGTACTCAGAAATATTTAACACACAACGATTTTTGCAAACTTTGCAAACAGTGCCAAAGAGTGCGGGTAATATGGCAGGTTAAACAGTAGTCTAAAATCATTCATCCTGCTCCTCCTCCTGGGAACTAAAACCAGTAAAGTCGTCTTCTTCAGCGTCACAATTTTTTCATCACACACTTTTGTCAGTCTCTCTCTCTCTCTCTCTTTTGTTGTTGCTCAAACAAACAATATATGCCTGTTTTGCCAGAATAATAACACAATGCTGGTAATCCACAACTCACATCTTGTTTTTCAGAATGCATCTCTTTCTAGTGCTGTCTCATTATTAACTAAAAACCTGAATGAAAAGCAGGCTTGTTGTTATGGGGGGCTATCTGGTAACCGTAGGCACCACTAACCCGCGTTATGGATTATTATACTACTCATGTATTACACTTGTGTAGGTGCACCTAAAATTATGGCCTGTGCTTTGAATCAGTCCAGTTTGGAAATGAACATAAGAGACCTGTTGGAGTAAACCATACAGAATCATTAACAATTTCCATGTCATGATTTGGAAAATTTCAGCGTTTTATCACCATTTTATGGTCAGGTGCACCTTAAAAATGGGGTGGGGGTGGGGTGGGAGGGGTGCTTTCATGGTCCCCTCCCCAACCCCTCGTTGAGGAAAGCCTTCTTTGAAAAATGTAAGGGGGACAGAAGCAAAAGTCGGAATCTTTCAAGCATTTCTAATGAGTTTTTCTCCTACAATTATTTGATAAGAGCAGACGCAACTGGAGGCAATGCGTGTGATACACTAGCTGCTGCTGCAGAGCATACACACTTTTTACATACACACACACATGCTGGTGTGGAGGCTTAGGAGGCAATATTGCAAACGATAACATGAGAAGCTGAAATTTAGACAATCATGTGTGCCTAAGTTACTGATCTGGCACGCATTTACAGACACACACTTGTAGCACTTTACTACCACTGTAGGCCTTAGTCGCAATCTTTGACCTCCTTGCTGCAGCTCAAACTCACCACACTGAGTCCTAGCTGCTCCCTCTGCAGGTAAGGAAGGTTCCTGCGCTCCAGGCTGGCCAAATAGTGCTGCAGTCTGGAGTAAGTGTAAGGGTAGCAGTAGGCAAACTGGTACACGTCGTCTTCTCGGTCAAAGCAGAAGGCAAAGGACATGACATAGTTGCGGCGGTGGTCCGGGCAACGGTAATAGTAGACGTTCTTGGCCGGAAGCCTTTGCCTGCAGAAGAAACAATTTGACACGTTTGAAAGGGTTAGAGTTAAGGTTAGTAAATTAGGGATACGGGTGAGGATTAGGGTTACAATTAGTAGGTTAGCGTTAAGAGTGAGGGTTAAGAATAAGGTTAGTAGGTTAGGGTTAGGAGTGAGGATTAGGTTAAGATTGAGGGTTAGGTGTTAGGGTTAGACTTGAGTAAATTGGAGGTCAATTTAACAACTAATGCAAACAGAAAAGCCACATTCATTGTTCAAAAAACTGATGTGACGTACAGTGCAACCTCGGTTTTTTTACCATTCTGTTTTCGACAAAAGTCATTGCTAAAAATATATCTCGGTTTTTGTACGACCAAACAGTACACCTAAAAAGTAGTCAGGTGCCAACAAAGCATCCGCGCATTGGTGACTTAGTCTTTCTGAGGAATGGATTGTGGTTCTTTTAGAGTTGGGACACTATAGACAAATTCCGACCAGGGAATCCTTTACACACCGGCCAAACCTCTAACCCACAGGTCAGGAATCTTTTGGGCTAAGAGATCCATAAACGAAACGTATTTTCGAATGTTATTTTTGTGAGAGCCATATCCTATTTTTAAAAAGTCAATACAACTAAATGTGTGCCAACAATTTTAGAAGATAATAAGTCTCTGAATTGGATGTATTAAATTGCTGAGAAAGTTTTTTATTTTGAATGTTATTTTTAACACTCTGATTCCTGTTATGTTTTACTTAAAATGCCAGCAAAAAAAATACACAAAATACTATAAAACAAAAATAATATTTTTTTAATTATTATGACTTTATTCACCCAGTCGAGGGTTTACCCCGCCTCCCTCCCAAAGTCAGCTGGGGTACCCGCATACCTGCGACCCTAATGAGGATGGGCGGTTTAGAAAATGGATGGATAGATGGACTTTATTCACACAATATTTGTACTTTCCGAGACCTAATATTACAAAAAAAACAACTCTGTTTTGTTCTTTTCCCCTTAATATTACAACATTTAAAAATACAAATGATCTAAAATGACATTGTTTTTACTTATAATATTACAAGTTTATTCTTGTAAAATTGCGACTTTTTTTTTTAAACTTTTTTTAAACTTTTCTCATGATTATGACATTATGCCTGTAATATTTTGACTTTATTCTCCTAATATAATAACCTTTTCCACAACCTAATTTTCCAAAAATTGCAACTTTTTTTGGATAGTTTACAACTTTTCTCTTATTTCGACCTCTATTTTGACTTTATTTTTTGTAAAATTACTTTAGCTGTTTCCTTAAAGTTTTTTGTTAAATTTTGTTTTTAGATTGTGCTGCGGGCAAATATATCACTCAGACCACACTTGGAACACCCCTGTTGCAGCGCAAGATATGTTACATATATTTTAAGAAAAAACTAAATTCCATCCATCCATTTTCTAAATTAAAAAAAAAAAACCCTGCTCCAACCCCTTACATATTTTTTCACAGAATGCACTTCTTTGTCAAAATAAGCACAACACGGTGATAGCAGATGCTGTGTTCAGGCGCCGTGCATATTTTTGAGTGTTAGATGAATCTGTGTTTTTTCTAAAATTAAACATGACTGAAAAACACGTCATGTGCCAGAACCTTGATAACAAAAGTGGGAAACATTTCAAGTCAAGAAAGAACTCGTGACAAACTACAAAAGCAGTCTTTAACAAATGTTGCAGGGGGAACAGTTTAAGGGAGACACATAACAGATGATGAGCCGGGCCAGAGTGTGTCATTTATTTGTCCTTTTCATTCATCATTTACTGTAAACACATTTTGCTTCCTTTTCTTATTGAAAATCACCAATAAGAACTTCTTATTGAAAAAATTGATTTGTTTTTTGTGCATTTTGATTTTTTACACAGCGAATTAATAACCAAAACCAAGGTTCTGCTGACTGTGTGTTTGTCTGGAGTGGATAGATGTTAAAAGCAATATAGGACCTACAGTTATTAAAAGCTGTTTACAAAACATTAGCAAATCATTCATATTTTATTTGACATTAACCTTCAACAATCAAAACCAGTGCAAGCACAGAAGCATAAAATAGAAGATGATTCATAAATGCCACCCGATATTAGTTGATGATTTACTGTCATTGTGATGGCATTCAAATGGTTGATCACTTGATGATGTTATCATTTGTATGAATGCCTTTTCCGGTCCTACAGGATTTTGCAGGCTTTTTCTGTGATTGTTGAATCACAAATACGGAGCTATGATGCAAGCGTTTTGATACAAGCTGGGGGGAGGCTGTAACTATGGAGCTATGGAGATGCAAACGGCGTCTTCAAATGTTTCCACTCGGAGACCCGGTTTCAAAAGTGTTCGTTTCACAGAACACGAAAACGCCGGCTTCGTATGGATGATGCGCGAGTTTGATAAAGTAATTGTGCGTTTAGGCCTCATATCAGATGTTTGTACGCTCGTAAGTCACATCAACGCTCATATACCAACGCAAAACTTTCTCCGTGTAACGGTTCGTATGGCGGGAAACTTGTGAGTTAATCACTCGTAAGTCAAGGTACCGCTGTAGTAGTCAAGCCAAAACGTTGTGTTGAAAGAGGAAAATGTATGACAAAAATGTGCAAAGTGTGAAAAGCAGATCGACGCCCACCTCGAGTTCTTTTTCTTTTGCAGTGCCGATTTCACTGACGACTGCTCGAAAGGAATACCTTTACAAGAAGGACCACTGCATAAAAGTTGCCACAGAACAGAGCAAGTCATGTTTTGTTTACATAATGCATTCTAAGCACTATTCCACCATAGTGACAAGGCTGTAAAGTGTTCTACATGTCATATAAACATCATTTCACAGCAATACCGTGTGGGACGAAGGCGATGGCTGTGGATGTGGCGGCAACAAAATATGAAATCAATCAGGCTATAAAGACCCATTTACGCTCATTAGTAGGCCAATTTAAAACAATAACTGAAGGATAAACAACTCCAGAGTAATTTACACTTAACCATTCTGTGTTTTGAAGGTCACCGATCCTTATCCCGATGTTTTAAGGCTAAAGTCCATATTCTGCAAGTTCTCTATTTCATCTCTAAATGCTACTCCCTTTTTTTCTCCTCAAAAACTGTTACATCACTATTAATTACTATTGACATCATTCAAGTCGTCCCTATAATCACTGGAAACGTCCTTATCTTATACAACGCTATGTTTGTTTACCTGAGTGATAGTACTCCAATTGGGTCACTTCCCAAAATGATGCTTTGCTGTGAAAACGAGTTTGTCATAGCTGTTGCCGTGAACTATAAATGTGATCTTCTCAAATTTACTGTTTGCTTTAAAAAAATGGAACAACAACTATATATAACATACATTTAAGCAAAGTTGAAAAATGATTGCAGGTGACCCTTTAACTGTGTTTTCCTTCATGGGTACTTCACTGACCTGCGAGATGCAAGCTCTGTCGGCTGCCAGGCCCAGTGCTAAACAGAACTGACTGCTCTTTGCACCTCATTCTGGATCAATGGGGGTATGGGACCGTATCACTGCAGTGCACACAACGTCTCTGCTTACGCGACATGTTTGCAGTTCACACCCTTCATCTGCCTGACGTTGTCTTCCTCTCCCTCGCTTCCCCTCGGAGACGCAGTGTGAAGGGTGTAGCAGGCACACACGTGCCTTCGCCTCCCTTCTCACCTCGTCATCTTCTACAGCCTTTCTCCAAATATCTGCAATGCTGTCACTTTCGGAGGCTTCTGACAGTCTCCGCACAAAGTCCACGCATTGGGGAAAACAGTTTTGCCGACAAAAACTCTTGCAGATGCTACCAAGAGATGAGGATAAAGGGGGAAGGAGATGACTGATTGATGGGTCTGGGGTGTTTGAATCAGGAAGAAAGGTGGTATGAGGAGATAAGGAGAAGATAAGAGAGCTAGGAGATGGCAGATTCGGGTCTGATACGCGGAAAGGGATGGCGGCGAGAAGCGTATCGGGCTGTGAGATGGCAGAGCCGCCTGTAGTGAGGGAGCATCCCTGGCAAGAGATGAGATGAAGATGGTATCGGGGTTTGCGGTAGGAAAGGGGCCTGACAATCAACAAACGGGACAGACTGCGTGCCGCTAACTCTTTGAATTTCTCTCTCTTTGACTCGCCCCAAAGGAAAAAGGAAAGACAGTTTGATGTGTTTGCACGAACACCTAATATATCAGGTTAGGCTACGGATAAAAGCCACCGAGGAGAAGCATTCTGTTCAGGTTTGGAAAGCCCTGATCTGGCTTGTGTGTAGTCACGACGGATATATCTGTGTCAGCTCTGCAACAAACAAAGAAGAGTCATGTGACACAGTAAACAAAGGACATCAATGGAGGACCTAAGGTGTCAAGTGGGCCCAAACACGGACTGCTAAGGAGGAGTGCACTGAGATTTCAGTTCCCTTCCTCATAGGAAGGGAAGACTCTCTGTCAACCAATAAACAGACTGTGTTGTGTCCATATCTACCTTTTAGGTACCAAACCCCTGCAGATGGTAACCACAATGGGACAACATGGGTCAGTTATATTTGTATCCAGTTAGATATTGATTGATTGATGTATATTTATTTCAAGCCACACAAAATACACAGGACAGAACATAATGAACATACACCTATAAACAGGAACAATTTGTCTCGAAAAGGAGTGGGAAGAAGACAAGCTTATTTACTCCCACCCCCTTATTCGTAGTACTAAATGCTGTTATGTTAATGCAATATGCAGTACTACATGAACAAGGTATCACACCTACAAACACACATGTACAATATACATTATTATGGTGCTAAATCCTTGTAAAGCTTGCGACTTTACTCATTATTATACCATCATCACGTATCAACATAACATGTATTAAAGATAATTCCTGGGTTTACTGTACAGTAAATATACAGTATATATACACATACCCATGCATACATATATATAAAAACACATACAATTATGCATACAAGAGATATTTCATTAAAAGATATAATAGTAATCAGTGTTGATGGTAATAATAATTAGTTTGGATAGCATGTGTCCCACATGAAGAGAAGCCAAGGACTTGTGGAACTGTTGCTGGAGAGGGACTGCGCTCTACCACCATCTAAAACCAACACTCCTGGCCAAGTGTTCTATACTGTGCATTAAAAAGACAAGATTTTGGAGGTCAGTTGCTAGGAGATGGACGATTTCCTTCAACGGACTCTCCATTTGTCTGCTCTAATCTGGGGATGTTATTGCATGTGTCCTATACTGTGCATTAAAAGAGACAATATTTTGGAGGTCTGCTGCAAGAAGGTGGATGATCTCCTGCAGCCGAGCCTCCAGTTGTCTGCCCCACTCTGATGAATTTTGCTGTGTGAGTGTCCTATCCTGTGCATTGAAAGAGACAAGATTTTGGTGGTCTGCTGCAAGAAAGTGGGAAATCTCCTGCAAAAGAACCTCCACTTGTCTGCCCTAATCTGTTGAGTTTATTGTATGAGAAAAAATCCAGAAAAGACAACAAAGTAATGACAATATGTATATCTTTCATGTGATAAATTACTAAAGGGTATCACCTTTACCCCCTGTTTAAGATCAATTTAGTCTATTAACCAGAAATCAGGATTTAGGTTGTTATGTATGAATATAATGGTGATGATAATAATGGTAATGCTTCTAATAGGACATCATATATAAGCAAAATATGTACTATACATGTGTGATATGAGGTATGATATTCCTATTCTGTTCTTAATATAATGCACTGTGATGAAATAATCATATTACATAATTGTGTGAATTTCCATGCCGATGTTAAATAAATAATCATAGAGTTACTACATACTTCAAAGCAATTAATAAACACCCTGTTATCTTGGCCTTACATTGGCCTGCTTACCCTTCTAATGCTTACCATTTTAATGTATGATATCTAATAGTACCCAAAACACAAGGGAACGTTCAAGTACCTCTTTCCTCATTCTTGTACTGAGACAGAACCGTTTCTTTGTATTTTGATTTAAATAGCTGAATGTTTGGACATTGCTTGAGCTGTAGCCCCGAATTGTTCCAAAGTTTGACGCCACATTCAGACACAAACATTTCCTGGTGGTTCTCACTGCTTGGATTTTAAAGCTACCACATCCCCTCAGTTTATAACCCCGTTCTCTCTGTGTAAAAAACCTTTGAATGTTAGCAGGAAGGATATGTTTATTGGCTTTATATAAAAGCTGTGCAATATAAAAATCAACCAGATCAAAAAACTTTAACAGTTTCGACTGCAAAAATAAAATATTGGTATGATGACAAAAACCAACCCTGTGTATTGTTCTTACTGCACGCTTTTGGAGTACAAAGAGGGGATGAAGTGAACTTTTGTAATTATTCCCCCAAACTTCTATACAGTAAGTCAAATATGGCAAACCAATGAACAGTACAACAAATACAGTGCATTATATTCTAGGAAATATTTAGTTTTGTTGATGATTGACAAGCTTTTAGAAATTTTATTTTGTATGTGTCTTATGTGTGCTTTCCAACTTAGTTTTCTATCAATAATTACACCTAGAAATTTATTTTCTCTCACTTTATCTATTATAATACCATCTAATTTTATTACCAAGTCAGAGTTTTCTTTATAATTTAAAAAAAAACATATCTTTTGTTTTATTTAAATTTAGGGATAGTTTATTGCCATCCAGCCATTCTTTTAATTTGATTAGTTCCTTGTTTACATTATGTACATTATGTATAAGTTTACCATAATTATCACTAGAACAGAAAATATTTGTATCATATGCAAATAGTAATAATTTTAACAAGTTTGACACATTAAATATGTCATTTATATAGAGATTGAACAGCTTGGGGCCTAATACAGATCCCTGAGGGACCTCGCAAGCAACACCCAAAGACTGGGATTTGAAATCGCCTAACTTCACATACTGTTGTCTCCCTAATAAATAGCTATGCATCCAGTTCAAAGCCACCCCCCTATTACCGTATCTTTCAAGTTTTTTGAGTAATATTGAATGATTGATGGTATCAAAGGCTTTTTTAAAATCAATAAATATCCCAACTGCATAGTCCTTACTGTCTAAACTATTCGTAATCTCTTCCACTGCCTCAACTTTTGCCATTGATGTTGACCTCCCTGACCTGACACCATACTGACTATCATGAATTATATTATATTTATCAATAACAGATTCTAATCTCTTATTAAAAAGTTTTTCATATATTTTGGAGAACTGAGGGAGTAGCGAAACAGGTCTATAGTTTGTAAAAATGTGTTTGTTCCCATCTTTGTACAATGGTATTATTTTGGCAATTTTCATTTTACTTGGAAATGTCCCAGTCTGGAATGATATATTGCATATGTACGTTAAGGGTTTGGAAATACTTCTTATTACTCTTTTAACTATCATCATATCTATATCAAAACAGTCGGTGGATGTTTTGTTTTTACAATTATTAACAATATCAATTACTTCTGCCTCACTTACTCCAGAGAGAAACATTGTGTGTGAGTTGATTGCTATCAACGACTCCAATTTATTACAACTAGACTCCGGAATATTTGCTGCCAAATCTGGTCCAACATTGACAAAAAATTCATTGAAACCATTTACTATTTTATTCATACTATAGATATCTCTATTCTCATCAATAAAATAGTCTGGATATGTATTATTATTATTATTATTATTGTTACCTTTACTTACATTATTAAGTATTCCCCAAACCCTTTTAGTATTATTTTTATTAATATTTAATAGATTGGTATAATATGTTTTTTTACTAGCTCTTATTATATTAGTCAATATATTTTTATACAATTTATATCTATGTTCGGATTCTTCAGTATTTAATTTAATGAATCGTTTATATAAAGTATTTTTCTTTTTGCAAGCATTTTGTATACCCTTAGTCATCCATGGAGATTTCCTAGCAGTGTTATTTTTACTTACTTTACGGATAGGACAATTTTTGTCACATTAAAAAAAAAAAAAAGTGTAAAAATGTGTTGAAGGCACAATCTACATCCTTCTCTATGTATATAGTATTCCAATCTGTTGTGATAAATCTGATTCAAGCGAGCTTAATGCTTCCTCAGTCCGTAATCGTTTAGATACAGATTTTTGGGGTGTTTTATGATAAATATAATCATAGTCATACAGTGTAAAAACAGGTAGATGATCAGTTATAATCGCATATCATCAAGCCACTAGTGGTTACAGTCTCGATGCTAAAAATGTTATCTATAAGTGTTGCACTATGTGTTGTGATTCTGCTGGGTCTTGTTATGGTTGGGTGGAGGCTCATACTATACATCCTATTGAAGAATTCATTGGTTGTTTTGTGTTTATTTGGATGTATCAAATCAATGTTATAATCTCCACAGATGAATACTTCTTTTAAATTATTTACCACTGAAAATTTTATTACTGAAAATCTGTAAATATTTCTAAATTGGAGCCTGGAGCCCGGTATAACCCACTTAGAATAACATTTTTCTTATTTCCGTTGTCAATTTCTATAGACATACATTCTAACACATCCTTTATTATTAGTGTCATATTTTCTATTACTTTAAATATGAGATGTTTATAAACATATTGCAACACCTCCACCTACTCTATTTTCCCTGTTTACATACCATCAAGCTCAAAGTCAATACCTTTATCTTCATTAAAGCATGTTTCTGATATTGTTATGATACTAAATGGTTGTTCAATTTGTTGTAGACATTCCTTTATAGCAGTGAAGTTTGTATACATACTCCTACTGTTGAAGTGAATTATGGACAGTTTCCCTTTAGATTTGATGGAGTTATTATAGTAGTTACAGTTATTGCTGTTGAGTGAAAAGATCATATTATCAGGATCTATCTCAGATTCTAAGTCTGTATTATTGTATTCCGTGTACTTATATGGGTTTAGCTCCAGGTGGTTATAGTTCACAGTCATGGGTTGTACCCCAACCCTAATATTATCATCCATTGAGTTTGTTGAACTGTGCTTAGATGCCATAGTTATTTATTTGTATTTATTTTAAAGTACAGCTAGCCTCCATATTTTTCCAGCTCCCTCAGATCTTTAATAACAATCACTTTGGCCTCCTCAGGTGAACCCGTCAGTTTAATGAATACTTTGCAGTTTCTAACCCATGTGTTTTGAATTTTGTTCAGCTTCCTCATATGTCTAGCTTTTTTTTAGCAATTTCTGCATTGGTTTTTGTTAAGTGATCATTTAGATAAACATTAGTTCCCTTTAGCTTATGACCTTGTTTCATCAGTGCTACTTTGTCTTTCCTGTTGACAAAACTCAGAATCAGGGCTGGGGTTCCACTATCCTTCCTCATGGGGAGAGGGTGACAAGCCTCTAAGGAGTCCAAGTCCAAATGTATGTTCTTGGACGCGAGAAAAGCCGTCACTTGTTGCTCTGCTGAGCTCACCTCCAGCTCGCCGGGCTCCTCCTCGCTGCTTGCGGCCACGGCGTGTGCATACGACCGTGGCTTAACCTTTAGACCGGACATGATCACTTTGTTAATCCTGGAGTACTGTTCCAGGTCCTCCACTCTCCTTTCCAGGACAGCAATCCTTTTCTCCTTCTCCTCCAACCGAACGCGTAATTGCGCCACCTCCTCCACGAGTCCGATGATCACGTCCTCCAACATTCTCCCAATATCCCCTGTATCATCTATGGCTACGGCTCTCTGTGGCGCCATGGTGTGCCGAAAAAGTTCCCCCCAAAACTTTAGATGCGTACAAAAAGAGAAAGAAAACAAACCAAAAAAAACAAAAAACAATCGTGTACGGACAGTGTTAGCCAGCTAACTTTCCCGCCACGACAGGAAGGTATCCCACAATGCAATTGATATTATTATTATTATTATTATTATTATTATCATTATTATAGGGCCGCAAGGTGGCTGAGTGGTTAGCACATTGGCCACACAGTCAGGAGATCTGGAAGACCTGGGTTCAAATCTCCGTTGGGCATCTCTGTGTGGAGTTTGCATGTTCTCCCCGTGCGTGCGTGGATTTTCTCCGGGTACTCCGGTTTCCTCCCACATTCCAAAAACATGCATGTTAGGTTAATTGGTGACTCTAAATTGTCCATAGGTATGAATGTGAGTGTGAATGTTTGTTTGTCTATACGTGCCCTGCGATTGACTGGCGACCAGTCCAGCCTCTCGCCCAAAGGTCTGCTGGGATAGGCTCCAGCATCCCCGTGACCCTAATGAGGATAAGCGGCATAGAAAATGGATGGATGGATGGATCCTACTATAGACTCTTTCTCACCTGTCCTGGTTTTCAATAATCCACATATGGTTACCCAATCTATGAAACAACCTCTAAGCTGCACTAACACAATCACCCACAGTTCTTCTGTTCTCTGTGCACTGCACAACCTTGCAGCGCAACAAAACAAAGCCAACCTGAACCGTAAATAAAATAAACACATGAAAAAGTATTCTGTAACAATTTGCAATGCAACTTTGTGAGTGATAGGAGATCCTGCTGGTACGCAGACAATCAATTCATTACCAGCGCGTTACATAGTACATGCCGTTGTTGTGCAGCACTACCTTGCTACGCCATTACTAATGCTTACTTAATGCTGCTTGTTAAGTCCCTTTATGGCAAAACAAATGGGCAGCACAACCTCCAGTCAGCAAGTCAAAGTAAAACACGCGATTCTTTAAGGTGGACTGGCTATCAAAGTATGTGCACACAGAAGAACATTTTTTTTCTTGTTCAAAAGTAGCAAGCCGGTTTTGGAGGGAAACGTGTGGAGGGAATGCATTGTGTGCCCATAACTGTACATGTTTTACTGCCGTGGTTTTATTTTGACGGCCAGGCGTACTGACACGCTGCGTTGCTGAAAAGACCGGAGGGTTGGTTAAGAGTGCATTATATTTTTTGTTATTTAGACAAAAGTAAACACATACAAATATGACATCGATTTCATGTAAATTTGCAGGATAGAATGGAGCCACAACAGACTGCTTTAAAATCGAAAGTGGCAGACAAATGAGGAAATAAAAGTATACCAAATTAATAATATAAATGGTAAAAAACAAAATAAAGTTGTTTTTGTGTGTGCTCAAATACTTGGAAAATTAGGGGGAGCATCGCTCATCACTTGCATCTACTTCATACTTTGCACATTTGGCAGTATTTGCACTGTTGTCATTTCCATGTTGATTGTACATTCCGTATACTGTACAGTATATGCCCTCTTTATACTGTATTTTTGTATATTTTTACTTAACATTCTCTGTGCATGCACCCTCTTCTACATTTTCATTTGTCCTATTAATACTGCTACCCTAATTGCATCGTGGAGAGAAAAAACGTAATTCAGTACTCTGTATTGTCCTCAATAAATGGTGCATTGACAATAAAGACTCTCATTTCAAGTAGGAAGTAGCAAGTAGACAAAGAAGGAAAACACAATTGAATTTGATCTTGCATGTATTGAAAGTCCGCATTAACAATAAGTTCCATTCATTCATCATTTATAAATATTGTAAGTCAAATTGAACATGTAAAACTATAACTAACCTCTATGAATTTCATTTTTTTGTTAAAATTTTGGGTGTCTGGAAGGGATTAATGGGATTTGCATTATTTTCTAGGGGAAACATTGCCTTGGTGTCCTCATATTTCAGATTTCTTGGCCCTAGTGGAATCAAAAACAAAAACCGAGGTTGCACTGTGTTGATAATAATACAAATTCTGACGAATAATAGCATCCACTGATATCTAAAACAATACAATAATGATTCTTTTAATCATTTTGTCCAAAAACTGGTCTCAAAAAAGAGGTCTTATAATCTTACTTTCTTCTTCGAATGCTTCGGATGCTGACTTGAAAATGCAAGTGATCAATTTATGGTAGCGTTGAGTAAAACTACTGTTACTTATCAAGATGACGAGTGGTATATTACTCTCCAAGCTACTGCGTTAGTACCCCTGACACGTGTTCTTTATGGCTGTTTTGTCCTGGAAAAGGTACATACCTACCTTGGGGTCCAATAATCAGCCCCGTCAAAAATAGAATTTTGATTCCAGAGCTTCAGTCTCAAAAATCCCACGACCTTGTTGGGTCAACACACTTAAAAAAGCCACCAAAGGCTTTAGTGATGCCTCAAAAGGACTCTTCTACGTCTGCGCACACAAGTTTTTCTCCTTTTGGACTGGTGTGTGTGACCTTGCCCGAGAGTGAAAAAGTCCTGGCTATTGATTTTAATTACTGCTGCTTGTCATGGCATTATAGTTGTAGGCCAGGGGAGCAACGCTGTGGAAGGTGGGTGCCCGTAAGGCCCGTTTAAACGACAACGCAGAGTCCCAGCTTTAAATACCACAGTCACGCACACACATGTAAAAAGAAAAATCGAAACCAAAAAATCCTGAGCACATTCAGAAAAGCGCACACAGTCCCCGAGGTTTAATCTAAGCGGTGGCTGCTCCTCTTTGGCAGCTGGCAATTTGTTTTATCTAAATGGTACCTTCTCCCCTGCCCTTCTATAGACATGGTACAGTGCCGTCGCTCCCAAACAGAATTATCACTACGACAGGGAGGGGTGTGGGTGTGCGGACCGGTGGTGGGCTAGATACGCTTTCCCTAGATGATAAGATGCTCACACACGGTTTTACAATTCAACGATTACAAAGACGCAAACACAAACAAGCATCCGCAAAGTCACACACGTGAGCCCCATCAAGGTCACGGAATGAGGTAACTTTTGGAGAAAACACAAAAGGCAAGAAAAACGTGAAGGAAAGATGAATCAAAACAAAGGATGCTTTGCAAAGAACAGTTGAAGACACAATGTTCCATGTGTAAGAAAAAGGATATACAGTTGTTGTCAGAAGTTAAATATACAGTGGAACCTCGACTTAGGGAAACCTTACTATACGAAAAATTAATAATATGTATTGGGCTTTGAAGGTATTTCCATCCCATTTAACGAAAAAATATTCAAAAATATTCAATATATATGAAAATGGAAAGGGCTGGCCAGAATTTTTAAAGTACAGCACCGCCATATGAGCTGCCCTCCACCGGGGCGATAATGTAGCAATGGATGCCAACCGCCATAAAAACCAAAGAAGAAGAAGAAGCTGCCCTTTCGTTGGTTCATTGGTTACTTCATTGGTTATATGCTGGAGCCTATCCCAGCTGACTTCAGGCAAGAGGTGGGGTACACCCTGGACTGGTCGCCAGCCAATCGGAGGGCACATATAGACAAACAACCATTCACACTCACATTCATACCGATGGACAATTTAGAGTTGCCACTTAAACGAGCATGTTTTTGGAATGTGGGAGGAAACCCACACATGCGCACGGGGAGAACATGTAAACTCCAAGCAGAGCTTCGAATCCAGTTCGAGTCTTCAGATCTCCTAACATGTTAACCACTGTGCATATATAATATATTATATTTTAATAATATACATATATTTCTCTTGGAGATTAATAAAGTATGTATCTATCTAATATATAAAAGCTTTGTGATACAGGTGAAAAAGCCAAATATTAGTATCAACTTTTTCTGAGTTTCTCATATTGCTCTTAAAAAAAAAAAAACATTTTTATATATAATTCAAATGTTATTTTTATTCATGAGTTTATTTTTTACAAAATTACAACTTTTTTCTTGTTAGTTTCCCCTAATATTTGGCCTTTCCCCTTTTAACATAATATTTTCCCCAGCTTATTATTATTTTTTAATTACAACTTATTCCTTATTTGTTTGTCTCTCATAATATTCCGACATAAAAAAACAAAACATTAAAATTTCTTTTAATTTTTCAACTTTGTTACTAAAATGAAGTGATTATTGTGACATTTTTGCAGAGCTGCTAGAAATGTATATTTTTCTCGGAGATGAAAAAAGTATCTATCATAGTCATATTTTTTTTACATATTATTACGTTATTCTTGTAAAAATGTTTCTCTTTTGATTACAACTTTTTTTGGTTCATATTTTGACTTTATTCTTATAAAACTACTGCTGATGTACTGCTATCTAGCAAGTATTCACCAGATTTTCCTTGGCCTGTGATGTTGTCTGCAATGGACAGCCCCAACGTTGGGGCGGGCGCCATAGACCGTAGAGAACAAAATGCACCCTCACATATACAGTAGCTCCTCAGCAAAATGTAGGAATCAATTCTGTGCCAATAGCATCATGCTGCATGCACATTTTTATTTCGATTTGCACCAAACTGGAATTGCTTCTTGCAAATGGTACGACCCAGAAATTGGTGCTCCCATTTGAGAGTAATACTCCTCACCAGCAACCAACTGGGGCGACATAGACATATATTTCACACGTTTGCATTGGCGGAGGTAATAAGAAAAAGGAGGACAGAAAAGACAGCAGAGGGCCACACAGCTGGCCGGCCGCTTTTAGCATTGGTGGCTGAAGACTCTCGCGTTGACGGTGGAAACTACTGAAATTTCAAGATGAAGGCTTCTAAATTGGTAACTTTCATGCCCGCAACACCTTGTCTATATTTCAGAATCAATCAGGCATAGAGGACACGCCAATCAAGAGCTTCTCCGAGCAGACAATGGCAAAGAGGGCAGAAAAAAAAAAAAATCTCACACATGCAGACACACATTTGCTTTATTTTGCGCCTGGCTGTTTCTCGTTCAGCTTGTCAAACCTTCATCCCGTCAACTGTTAGGAAGGTTATGTGTTTTGCAATAAGCTCATCCAGCTGTCCTGCGCCGCATATCCCCACCAAACTCATTTGAGGTAAACATTTCACGCCCGACGACACATTTCTTCCTTCCCTCGACCTTACTGTGCCAATAACTGAAGGGCCGATGTTTCTTGGCAATCTCAAACAAGGCCAGGTTGGTTTATTGTTGTCAAAACCGAGGCCCATTCCCTTGTCGTGTGTATGAAGTATCATCGAAAAAACAAGTCCTAGTAATGGACCTCATGTGACGGCATTTCAATCCTGGAGGCATCAGCAGTCGTTTTTATGCAAATCAAGATGTGGTGAGGCACTGTTACTAGGCAACCTGCATTTTGCTTGCCATGCTGTATGTGCCATATACAGGGTTTCCCACAGGACCGCAATCTACTTGTGGCGCGGGGGAACCTAATTTGCTTAATTGGCCATGATGCAAAACTGCGGCCACAGTGATGTTCAAAAACGTTGGAGCTTTTTGGCTTGTACCATAGGAAATGTCGCATTAGAGTGTGTTTGTGAACTCTTCTTAAAAAAATCACGATATATCTGAGGTGTTCCAAACGTTTTAGTGGCGGGCCAAACTCCCCACTGCGGTGGTCTAGTTAGACTTGTTTTAGCAGACGTTTTGTGTTTTGCCAAGCAGGTTTCATTGGTTGAAGCTAAAGGGCTAGGTAGGACAGCTCTAGTCTGGTTAGATAGGACAGCTCTAATCAGAGGGCTGGCTGCAGGATGCAAATAATTTATCCTCTATGCTATTTTGGAACCTAACTGCATCAGTTCATGCATGAAGACTAGATAGGACAGAACTAGTCAGAGAGGTGGAGCCAAAGTATTAATCCTCCAAAATAGCTTCGACAACAAATTCCGACCACAAAGTGGGACTAGATAGGACAGCTCTCATATAGTGTAACGCTGACCTCCTCAGCCAAATTCTAGCTGCTTTGACAGGATGTTAGTATCCAGCATATCATCTCCCTCCCCCAAATCTTGTTAACATTTTGAGCGGTGAGGTCTTTTCCATCCTTTTGCTTTCCGATACCTGCAGAAAGAATTGCAAATGCGTCCTCATCCCAACCAAGTGTTTGCTCTGCTATTTATTATTTGCCACTCAATTAGTTCATGAATTTGTTCGGAGGTGGCTAACGTTTGAAGTAACATTGCCAGCCGTGGTGCCCCAACTCACTGAGCACCACCTGACCGGGGAGAAGAATGTGCAGCAGACATGACATGTGCGGGAATTTCCATAAAGCTCTCTGAGAGCAGCAATAAATTTGGCAGACTCATCTAAATAAAACATTCAGGGGGGGGGGGGCTAGTTTGTTCGCCTCTATGTTAAAGAGAGCGTACACAAGCGTGGCTGTTTATCCTCACATCATCTGTTTTGTTTGCCCTTGTGCGTAGAAATTCATCTTCTTTGGAGACTCATACCATCATGCCGCATTACAGAGTTATGAGTTATGAGTTATGCATACACGTGTGAAAAAAACACATCAAAAACACCTTCCAGCTTTGCTTTTGTTTTTTCCCCCTGTTCTTCTTCGGAATAAATCATTCCTGCAACACCCAGTCAAGGCTCTTGGAGTCATTTGTCATCATCGACAAACTAAAACACATTCCATATATCATTTTCATTACACACCATTCTTAGCACGTGTATCAGTTATTGATGGGTGATGAATGTGTAGGAATCAAGCTCACATTATTTACCTCATTTCACTTGGAGATGAATAAAGTATCTATCTTTGCAAGGTGGCCATTTACACGGGGGTGTCCAAACTTTTTCCAGCAGGGGCCACTTAGTGAAAAATGAAAGGATGCAACTTTGATGCTTTGAAAAGCAACACATGTAGATATGCAAGAAGTTATATACTCTATATTTTTAAGACATTTTTTTTGTGATTTAAGGGAAAAAGAGTGTTATTAGAGTCAGCTTTGCCCCCCCCCCCC